>JASVEL010008679.1:0-25755 GCA_032618575.1 Nicotiana noctiflora
CATTGGGGTTCCTTGATAAGTGTTACCGTATTCTACATACTATGGTTATCTCGGGATTGAGCAGGGTTTCTTTCACTACTTTCCAGCTTCGAGGGGCCGCCTATGATTGGTGGCACACCTATGAGTTAGACAGTCCAGATGAGGCAGCTTCATTGACCTGGACTTAATTTTCAGATATGTTTCTGAGAGAGTTTGTCCCTCAGAGCCTCAGAGATGCATGGCGCACGGAGTCTGAGCATTTGTGCCAGGGTGCCATGACTGTTTCGGAGTATGGTGTCCGTTACACCAGTTTAGCTAGACATGCCTCACCCTTGGTTTCCAATGTTTGCGAGAAGGTTCGTCGGTTCATCGAGGGGCTTATTCCTAGCATTAGGTCCATCATGGCCCGTGAGTTGGAAATGGACATTCCATATCAGCAGGTGGTGAATATTTCAGGAGGATAGAGACTATGTATGCTAGAGAGAAAAGGTAGGCAGAGTCATAAGAGAGAGAGAGAAAGAGAGTAAACGAGATCAAAAGGGAGAGTTGGAGGAGGCGAGGAGGCCTCATAGATCGGTGAGATATACTGATCCTTATTATGGAGGTAGGGTACGTCATGGTAGAGGTTTTGCGGGTCAGCCATTTCAGTTCGCGCTTTAGGCTTCGCATGGTGACTCAGGTGTTCATGGGTCTCGAAGGACCCGCACCGCACAGTTCCCACCACCTCATCAGTAGAGAGGATTTTTTGAATGTTAAGATACCAGCCACATGGTGAGAGATTATCCTAGACTTCAGACTGATGTGATGCAACAAAGTATTCAGACAGGGAAAGGGCGCCCAAGAGGGGGAGGCCCAGATCGTTGATGTGTTTCATATAGTGGGCTTTAGGCCGATGCGCCATCTAATGTCACCCAGGTACAAATTCAGTTGTTATATAAAGTCACTATCTGTAGCTTATCACAATTCTACTTATTAGGATGAGTTCGTTATTGGTTGTTTCATTTATGGGAGTCCTTCATGATTTTCACTCTATCTTTATGGTTATCCGTTGGGAGATTTAGTGAGTGATAGTTGTGTCTATCGTCTGTTCTAGTCGTTGTCGAGAGTTACTAGGCTAGTTGTATTTTTCTAGTTGTCTGATTCTGGTAGGCTTGATGTGATTTCTGAGCATTCTTGGCAACGAGCTGTGATTCTTATGCTCCACCGATGTGGGGGCTAGTCTATGTGTAAATCATAGATGGAAGTGATCTAGTAAGAGTTTCTAGATGGGTTGATGTGTACCCTACTTGTGATCCAATGTTGAGGGCGAGACCCTCGTGATTTGACATGATTCGATATGTTTAGACTAAGCTGTGTACCGTGGTGAAAGTCATACCAGTATAAGATTTTGTGAGACCATTATATGTTTTTGTTCCTTCTTATTAGATGTCTTATAAAATTATGTTTTAGAAGAAATTTGTGCTTGTTTAACTGTTTGTTACTTTTCTTGTGTGTTCCGTTTCTCATATTTATTCATTTTCGTTATATGCTCCTTGGGGTGTAATCATTGGTATGGACTGAGATTTGGTTAATCGGGTGTTTTGCCATGTGATTCTCGTGGTTGTTGTATCGTCACCAGTGGTATGGGTGGATGAAAAGAGTTCCTATTGAATATGATGCTTATGGCCGGTACAGATTTAATCTTAGGCATTTTATTTATATCAGAGATGTTATTGAGGGACTATATGTTGTGTGTCATGTTGCGTGGTTGTACCCTGTGTGTGTTGGCTTGTGTTAAATTAGCTAGGTGAGACCGGTACCGGTATGGACTTGAAGTCTTTTGGAAATGGATGAAGGATGATGAATCTGGTTTGAAGGCTTAATGGCATTGCTAGAAAAGTTAAATTTCAATTGAGATGGTGTCATCAGGCTTGAGTAGATTAGGGTGACGTGGGATCACCCGCGGGTGTACGTTGGAAGTGCGCATTTAGTGATTAAAGACATCAAGTGTGTTCTCTATGCTCGTTCGAGTATGGACAAATGGTTAAGTGTGGGATGATGCAACGACCCGACCGGTCATTCTTAGAATTTAAGCCCTGATCCCTCGTTAACTGCTTCTCATTAGTTAATTTCTGCTATTTTGGTTTGTTGGGATGTTCGGTGTTAGGATTCAGAGTGTTTTGGGACACTTAGTCCCTAGATGGGAGCTTAAAAGTTTAAAGATTGTCCGTGTTTGGAACAGTGTCTAAATGACCTCAGAATGGGAATCTGATGGTTCTGTTAGCTCCGTTAGGTGATTTGGGGTTGGGAGCATGTTCAGAATGAATTTTGGGGGTTCATAGTTTATTTAGGCTTGAAATGCTGAAGTTCGAATTTTTGAAGTTCCCGGTCTGATAGTGAGTTTTTGATCCGAGGGTCAAAATTTAATTCTGAATGTTTTTTTAGCTCCGTTATGTCATTTTGGACTTGTCTGCAAAATTTGGCGTCATTCTGAGTTGAATTGATATGTTTCGATATGAGATTCGATAAGTGAAGATTTGGAAGTTCATAAGCTTGATTTATGGTTTGATTCATCATTTAGATGTTGTTTTATGTGATTTAAAACTTTGAGCGAGTCCATTTTAGGTTATATAACTTGTGTGTGTGATTAGACGGGGCCCCGAGAGTCTCGGGTGTGTTTCGGATAGGTTTAGGCTATGTAGCGCTTGTTTTGGCTACTTTGTCGTCGTTTCTTCAAGCAAAAATAATAACATATTAAGAAAAAGCGAACTTCTTCTCACAAATGCAACCTCTACTAGCCTTTTTTTTATTCGCAATATCCAAGAATTTGCAAATGTGACATCTGAGGCCTGTTAAGTGAGGTTTCGACGGGTTTTTCACCCATTTTTCAATTTTCTCAAACCCTAAACCTCCATAGGCGATTTTCCAAAGAACCATACTTTTCCAAATCATTGGATAAGTGTCTCTAATCCTTTTCCAACTATATTTTGTGATTATATCTTTGATTTAACATTAAATTCATGAGAATATAAAGGAAAATTTGGGGAAAATTGTGAAATCTTTCAAAAATGTAAAATGATGATTCAAATGACCAAATGGTATCGGAATTAGATAATTTTTGTATGGGTGAACTTGTAGCGGAATGAGTGTTCAGTTTTTGTAATTGTTTCTTGGGTTACAAGATGCGGGCCCGAGGAGTTGACTTTTGTTACCATTTTTCAAATTGTGTAAGAATCATATTTTTGTCAATTGAAATTGTTTTCTCTTGCATTGTTTGATGTATTCAAGTTATTTTTGGCTAGATTTAGCAAGGCATTAATGAATTGGTAAAGAAAAAGCTAAATTGAGTATTGAATTGGTCGGATTGAGGTATTTTATTTGCCTAACCTTGTGTGGGGGACCTCCCCTTAGGATTTGAGTCTTCTCTATTGATTGTAGTCCGTGTACGCGAGGTTACGAGTGCATGATCGGATTTAATTATGGTAAATTATCGCTTTTAGGTTCTTAGACTTGTGAAATTCACCGAATAAGAAGATAATATTGATACGATTAAGTCCCCTGTTATTAGTTTCACCTCTACATGTCTTGATTGATATTTGTTGCTCTTCTTGATTTATTTCTGCTGTTAAATGGGCTTTTACGTGTTTAAACTAAAGACAAGTACCCTTCTATATTCATAATGCGTGCCCTAACTACTCGCGTTTAATTGGAAATTCATAAATGTTATATCTCGTATAATTAATCAGTTTAAATTGGAAGAATGATAGATATCTCATAATTAATTGATATTTCTTAAATGGTAATTGTTTGATTCATTTTAACTTCCTTACTATTGAATACTCCTTGATTGTAAGTTTACCTGTAACCTTGTGCAATTATATTATATGTCCAACTGTTGAGGTATCGGTGTAGTTGTTATGACTTTGTTACGCCTCGATTGTCATTGAGGTTATTGTGTTTTTCCTTGGTGCTCCGCGACTTTATTAGTTATTATTGAATCCCATGCCGGGACGTTGTTATTTCTGCGGTTGATATTCATTTGCTGGGATGCTATTGGTACTATGTGCCTGTTGGTACCATGATGTACGAGGTCTCTGCCGTGCGGTTGTTGTTGGGGATTTACCCGAGGTCTTTACCGTGTTGTTGTTGCTATTTATGTCTTTGCACATGCGGCGTAATAAGGCGGGATATGTTATATATTTATATGTGGGTTGCGCATGTGGAAAAATAAGGTGGGAATATTGTGATTTATGTGTGGAAAAATAAGGCGGTGGTGCAATGTTGTTATTGATTGCACACGTGGCGAAATAAGGAGGGCTATGTTAGGGGCTGATTATGAAGGACTACGGGTTCAATTCCCGGGAGTACCTTTGTTGTTATTATGAAAGACTACAGGTTCAATTCCCGGGAGTTCCTCTGTTGTTATTATGAAGGACTACGGTTTCAATTCTCGGGAGATCATCTGTTATTGGTATGCCGGGCTACGGTTTCGATTCCCGGAAGTTCCCTATAAACTCAATGTGATATGACTGATAGTTTTATTGTTTCTATCCGGGGTGAATGAGCCGGGTGCTAATTGTTCCCATTTCTTATACTTACTAGTTGGCAGGATTACTGTTAGATACACTTGCACAAGCATACACATAGCTGGACCCTTCTATTTGAGATGAATCCCTTCTGATTTGACTAAGGGTAGAGATATGACGTTGTTTATCCATTGTATATGTGAAAGTGACTCTAGTTGACTAGATAGTTGCCAGCATTGACGTGTTATTGATGGGGCGCGAGATGCCAAGTGTTAGATTTCAGATTCTTGGTATTTCCATGAGTTGTGGCTAATCTAAGAGTTGTGGTAGGATTGAGGAAAAAGTTGGAAAGGCTTTATGTAAGCATCATTTCAGAATAGCGACTTAGCGATTTGTTTGGTCTCGTTATGTTGTGATTTCAGGACTTGGGTTGTGGTTTCTATTGTCATTTTTGTATTATTGTCCGTTATCCTCGTTGTAAATTGTTGTGTTCTTATTTATCCGGACAGTCCTTACATATTCACATAGCATCTCTATCTTTTCTGTTATATTGTTTATTGATTGGTAGGTGTCATGACTATTCCTCGTCACTACCCCATCGAGGTTAGTCTTGATACTTACCTGGCACCGTCGTGGTGTGCTCATACTACTCTTCTGCACATTTTTGTTGTGCAGATACAGGTACTTTCGTTCTGTTCTGTCAGCCTTGGAAGGAGGCATACCGGTAGAGACTTCAAGGTATATCTGCTATGTCCGCAGACCGAGGACTACCTTTCTAGTATTCTGTAAAAAGTGTAGTTGTTTCATTATTTCTTCTTGTATAGATATTCTTGAGTTAGAGCTTCTTATGTATCCTCTTAGCTTGTGATTTGTGAGTTTCGAGGTTTCGGGAATTGTTATCAGTTTTGAGTTTGTTATTCTATGTGCCATGCGGCACCTTATGCACCATTTTATTTGTCTAATTCAGTTTGTTTTTCTTGCTTCCACAAATTTTGGTTATGTTCCGCATTGTTAGGCTTACCTAGTGACTAAGTGCCATCATGACATGTTCATGGAGGGTGAACTAGGGTCCTGACAGATAAGGAGGAACAAAAATAGGCTGAGTGCCCGACACCAAGTCAATCCCAAAGTCAATATTCCTGTACGGCGGCATGCCCGGCAGGTCTGAGAGAAACACATCAGGAGAATCCCTCACAACGGGAACATAATCAATATTGGGAGTCTCAGCTCAAACTTCCCGCACAAATGCCAAATATGATAGACATCTTTTCCCAACCATTCATTGGGCCTTGAGGAAAGATATTAACCTGTCGGGTACATAATCAGTCATGCCTCGCCACTCGATCATCGGAATATCCGGCATAGCCAATGCGACTGTCTTGGCATGACAGTCCAGAATAGCGTGACACGGAGATAGCTAGTCCATGCCCAAAATCACATCAAAATCGACCATGCTTAATATCAACAAGTCTACTCGGGTCTCTAGACCCTCAATAGTGACAAGAAAGCACTAGTACACATGGTCCACAATAATGGTATCGCCCACCAGGGTAGATACATGCATGGGAAACGCAAGACACCTTCGGGTCGTGCCCAAATGAGGAGAAAATTATGAAGATACATAAGAATAAGTGGAACCAGGATCAAACAAAACTGAGGCATCTCTGTGGCAGATTGAAATAATACCAGTTATCACACCTCCCTTTTTACCGCTATTACTACATCCCGCGAAGGGATATAATAAAAGGAAGGAGTTTTTCCAATTAAAGGACAGTCGGAATAGGATTTATTTATTTAGATTCAGAGTCGCCACTTGGGAGATTAATGGTGTCCCAAGTAAATGGTTGAATCTCGAACCGAGGAAATATGACTCTGTTACAGTCTGCGAATTAGAAGTTTGGATAAAGAATTATGTTAACTCGGGAGAAGGTGTAGGCACTCCCGAATTGCATGGTTCTAGCACGGTCGCTCAATTGTTGTATTTGTTTTTATCTGATTTCTTTATATGTTTTCTTTTTATGTGCATTTATTAATGTTTAGCTTTACCATTTTAAAAAGTTTTGCAACGTCATGAAAATGCATTTCGGGCCACACCGTACCAGTACGCCTGTGGCTTATAATACATTTCGACTTCGTTGAGATTTGGATTTGGGTCACATAAATGTTCACCCATATTTGGAATGTATATTAAATTATGCCTAATAATGTCTATTCTTGTTATATTTGGGAAAGATCTTGAAATTGTCTAAACGATCCTTCCGAGTGTAAAGCTTTAGTTATTATTTGGGGGGCCCGTGTGTTTTCATCTTGTAACGAGGCTCGTACCTTTTCATTTTTCAAAGGTCAATTCTATTTGTGCACTATATTTTCCACTTCTATTTTTTCTTCCAAATATAACTGTTTTGCAGATCATACTATTAATTATTATAGTCCAGGCCATTATTCATTAATGGGCCTGGACATTGAACTAGCTTAACAGTTTGCACCCAGGTGTAACTGGACCTCTCGAGCCCAGCAAACACTTCCATTTCTGTCCACATGCATAAATGCCATTTTAGTTTGATTTGGGCCTGGATTCACGATTAGGCCCGAATCATTTATATCTAAAGCAGGACTAGGGCTAATTAACATTCTTATAGCAGTACTATGAACAAATATTAATCAATATTAACAATTAACTGTTTCTATTAATGCTAGTTTACATTTGAACACTACTAATTTCGATATTATCAACTTAACTAAGAACCTTGATACATAGTTTAAATCAACGTTGTTAATAGAGTCTGATTATGAATTATCTATCCATTGAGGCACTATTTTGCATAATTATTTTGCTCTTATTTAATTGAAAACAATATTCTAAATTTCAACTAAAACATGCTCAAGTTACTACTATCATTACAACCATATTTAAATTACCATATCACAACAGTTTAAGGCAAGTTCCGCAGCTAAACCAATTTTTATAGTGATAAAAATGTAACACGATTCAAAATTCAACTACTCATGCTTTTTGAATTAATTGATTCTGATTCGAAACTTGATTAACGAAGTATCGAAGTATTAGTATTACACATCTAATTTTATAATAGATATAAATCTAGGTGATTTGACTAAGTTTAGGCCAGTTTTAGTGTTAGACCTAAGTGATCATTTAACTAATCTGTTTAATACATTTACTATAGTACAATCTACTACTACTTTAATCTAAATTGAGTTCGTATAGTCCAGTACTTATTACAACCCAATTACTACATGAATTACATAAAATCCACATATTTACCTACTTAACATAGAGATGCAATTACAAATGATATTAAACAACAATTTTTCATTCATTCATTTGCATTTCAGTTACAACTCCAGGACGTAGTAGTGTACCTGATTCAAGTGACAAAACAATAAGTTCTAGAGGTGGAGAAGAAGGAAAGCAGCAACAGCAGCAATTAGATATCAACAACAGTAGAAGTGAATTATCATAACAACATCTACCAGACATTAGAATAGATAACCCAGCAATTCAAACAAACAAATAGGAAAACCCAGCGAATTCGATCAAAACCAGTGAAGAACAAACAACAAAAATTTCAGAAAATATCACTCGAACTAATAGTAATTTAAAATCGACAGTATTTCAGTGTGTATTTGGTATATTTTAGTGTATATCAACTTCCGAACCTTTGAAATTAGGCGTGAAGAGGCCTATTTATACAGTAGAATGGGAAGGAAATTTGAACTAAATATTCAGATTTCCCACCCCTACTCTTTTGATTTATTTCAGTTAAGTATAAGCTATTTTTTATAAAAATACACTTGAACCACTGCTAGAAGGTTCTAGGGTATTCTATACCATTCTATTAGGCGTTAATGCCTTTGTTACCCTCGCTTGTTAAGGTTTATTACCTATTTACCATTTAACTCTACCTGAATTGCCCCTTATTAGACAAGAGGGGTTGCTCTGATGGTAAGCAACTCCCACTTCCAACCGAGAGGTTGTGAGTTCGAGTCTCCCCATGAGCAAGGTGGGAAGTTGTTGGAGGGAAGGATGTCGGGGGTCTATTTGGAAACAACCTCTCTACCCCAGGGTAGGGGTAAGGTCTGCGTACACACTACCCTCCCCAGACCCCACTAAGTGGGATTATACTCGGTTGTTGTTGTTGTTGTTGTTGAATTTCCCCTTATTATTCCACCAATAACACCAAAACCAGGCCCAGTTGTCTTTTATGCTCTTGTTACTTCTAAGTTAACTTCAAAATTACCATTTTTTATTCCCTTTTACCCCTTATGTTTTACAAATATTTACCCGACCTATTCTTAGGTCTGTTAAGACTTGGGTAGCCAACAGTGTTTAAAATATAACCCCTAGAGTTAACTTTATATTTTAACCAATTTTAGACTAAGTAAACCCCTTTCAAAGTTAACCACTTTACAAAAAATAGACTCAAATGACTTTACATGTCAGAAGTTACAATGTGTTGTAATGATAACCACATTAATCATTTACAGCCCTAATTGACTTAGTACCGAGAAGTTCAGAAGAGCCAAACATATATAAACCGTATTATAACAATAGCCAATTTCTTGTAACCTTGCACATATAACCCTAATTACAACTAACTTTTAATTAATCAGAATTCAGAGAGACAAATTGTTAATAGTTGAATCCTAATTAATCAAAACCCTTAGTTGAGAAATGATCTAATAAACAAGAACACTAAAAACCTATAGCATGCGATTTAATAAATAGCTACAATCAAAACAAGAGAGTACTTAATCGATTTCAAATATACATAGAGATATCTTCTAAACATGCAGTAAATTCAGGCTTTAACAGATAATAATACAGAAAGAGTGAAGCACAAAAACAAAAGAGGTTCACGGTACTTAGCTTTTGTTGTTCATTTTTCCTTTCTTTCTTTCATCTTTCTCTTCTTTTACTTTATTTTATTCTTTTTACTAGTTTTCCAGTGGTTCAGATACTTTGAGTCTCTTTTTGACAGTCGATCTTCTAGGAAGACTCTTGGAGTCTTGTTTGGATGTTAAAGAACGTTATTTTCGGGACTGGGGTTTGATTTGAAAAGGTTTTGGGTTTGGGGTGTCTGCCGGAGTAGGGTTCCGGCAAAATATTTTTTAATATTTGAGTAGTAGGGCTGATATTCGAGGGGTGGGACTTTGGTGGGGTGATAGAGGAGTTCAAGGCGGTTCTGGGGTGTAAAGGTGGGAGACTGGTTCGTTGTTTGGTGGTCTCTAGCTAGGGTTCCGGCGACCGGAATTTCAAGATCTGGGGAGATGGTGGTGTCTTTGGATATGGCTAGTGGGATAGGGTTGTAGGAGAGAAGGAGGAGGTTCAGAGGTGAAAGGCCTGGTCGGAGACGATTACCAGTGAAGACCAGCAGTAGGGTTTTGGTGGCATGTGGAGAGGAGGAGGGGGAATAAGGGCGGCTAGGGTTTGTGTTTGAGAGATGGGAGAGTGTATAATGAGGGTTCTGAATGGGGGGTATAGATATATATCAGAAATGCATTATTAATTAGCGACCGTTAGATTAGATGAGATGAATGGCCAGGATCACTTTGGCCCTTAAATGGTGTCGTGTGATTTATGTGTAGCCTTCCTCTCGTCCGTTAGATTATTTACTTGGACGGCTATGATTAATTCACTTTAACGATATCGTTTGGTTCCGTGTAACACTACTTACATCCTTTAGATCAAGCATATGGACGGTTGTGATCCCTTCCATTAATGGCGTTGTTTCATTTATTCAGCAACCGCCTATTTTGGTTCGTTTGATTGAATTTATCAATGGCCTAGATCTTTTCTCCAATATTTCGTCATTTGGCTTTAAATATAGACAGACGGTATTACTTAGTTTGGGCCAGGTCTGTTAGGGGTGTTAATTGGGCTAGTATTTTGAGATTTTGGCCCAAAATACCTTGTATTTTGTGTTTTTGTAATTTATCTTGTTTTTGTATTTTTCAAATTGTATTTATTTAATTATTTTCTATATTTTATACTTTTTTCCTTAGTATTTATTCCTAATGTATTTAGCCCCTTTTATTTTGAAATTTATATTTTTCTTTGATTTTCTAATTTTCTTAGTAATTATCTTTTTTTTTTTGACATTCTCTAATTAATTCAAACTTGTATTTTCGTTTTAATTTTCTTTACTTCATTTTCAACAAATAAAAACATGCATTAATACTTTTACACAATAATCAACTAATTTCAATCAAAAATTCATTTTTTTATTTTATTTGGAATTAATTGCTTGGGGCAAAAATCACGTGCTCACACATGTGATAACAGCATCAGAAGCGACCGCATCAGAATGGACCTGAAGACCATAGCAACGAGCCTGACCACTTAATCGGCCTCCCACTCAAGGGCGACCCCTGGCTGCCTGACCCTCACACCTAGCTGGCAGGGCGGGGGCCAAAGTAGATAGACCAGAAGATCAGGGTCGTCCCCATGCTGATGTGGCCTGGATACAAGACGGGGATACTCTCTCCGGATATGCCCAAACTCCCCACACTCAAAGCACATCCCAGGTGCTGGGGGCTTGGACTGAAGGGAACCCCTCGCACTGGAGTGTCAAACAGAAGAACTAGGTCGGGAAGAACCCTGAACAGATGGAGCCTGAGATGAACTCTGAGCTGGTAAGGCGTTGAGAGATGGCTGGCCCTGATGAGAACCCTGATGACCTCGGCCAGAAGACGACCCATGACACTCTGAGCGGGATGGCTGTGAAGATCTAAAAGAGCAATCACGGCTGTGCTGACTTTGGCCTCTAGTCTGAGTACCGCTAGAACTAGCTGATCCCCGAGGTCTCTTGGCCTCCCTCTCCTCTCGCTCTCGGCGATGGTCTATCTTAATGTCATGAGCTATATCAATAGCATCCTCAAATGAATGACTCAGGACCCTCTCTCGGGTCATCAAAATACGAATATGATAAATAAGTCCATCCACAAAGCGCCTGATCCTATCCCGATCAGTAGGAACCATCCATGGTGCATATTTGGCTAACTCTATAAATCTAACCTCATACTCTGACATTGTCATATCCCTCTGGCGGAGCCACTCCAACTACCTATGTAACTCCTCCCTCTACGATCGGGGTATCCACTTCTCCAAAAAAATAGTGGAGAACTCCTGCCATGTCAATGGTACCACACCTGCCGGTGTACGACGCTCATAAGCCTTCCACCAAGTGAAGGCTACTCCCTGAAACGGGAAAGTAGTAAAGGATACACCACTCGACTCAAGAATCTCTGCTATACGAAGCATCCGACGGCACTTGTCGAGAAACCCTTGGGCATCCTCGCATGGAGTACCACTGAATATAGGAGGAGAAAGTCTTCTAAACCTCTCAAGATGACGCTGCTCATCGTCGGGCATCACTGGGACCTTGTCTCCCTGAATTTGAATAACTGGCTGAGCCGGAGCCACTGCCTGGACTGGTGGCACCTCAAGTGTCTATAAACACTGCACTACCTGCTCTGGAGTGCGATCTGTGGGGGTCTGATGACCACCCCCGGTCTGGGATGTAGCTGCTGCAGTATAGGCTGAAACTGCCAGAGCCAGGTCAGTGCATACCGTCAATATTTGAGATATGGTCTCCTGAAGACCCCGAATTACAATAGGCATAGCTGGTGCCTGAACAGCTGCTGCTAGGACCTCTGCAACTGGAGACTGATCTGGAATGGGGACAGCTGGTGGGTCAACTGGCACTGCCCCAACTGCTTTACCCCTACCACGACCACGGTCGCGTCCACGGCCTCTAGCAGGTGACAATGGTGGTCGTCCGCCTCGTCCTGTAGCACGAGTCCTTGCCATTTGCGAGAGAATAGAATATCAAAGTTTAGTTTTGGATCAACAAAGTCACACGACAATAATTTCAAGAATTTTAAGCTTTCCTAAAAGATTCTGCAGCCTCCCGAGGATAAGTGCAGATGTCACTGTACCGATCCGCGAGACACTACTAAACCGGCTTATGACTCGCGAGACATGATAACCTAGTCTATGATACCAACTTGTCACGACCCAAACCCCGATCGCGATGGCGTCCAACACATTGCTAGGCAAGCCCGACCATTTTCCAGATAACCCATTCAATTATTAAATAACATTGTTCCATTTAAAGTTAACTAGCCTCTTTTTATAACAATAACAATTATGCAGAAATAGAAATAACAGAAATATAGCCCAATGAATCCGGTGTCACAAGTCTGAGCCTCTAATCCTACACAACCGATAACTGAACAGGAAACCAAAAGATAAAGTAGAGGGAGGGAGAGATCGGGTCAAGCGGACGCCTACAACTACCTTGATAACTCCTCAGCTGATAGTATAACAACAGTGTAAAGCTCATGTACCCTCCTAGATCCCTGTATCTACACATAAGGTGCAGGGAGTAGAGTGAGTACTTCCAACTCAGTAAGTAGTAATCAATAAACAATTACTGAAATAAAGAACATCTCTATGTACACTAAGCAGTTCTAAGAATAACTGTACAGGTAAATCATCTCTAGAATGGTTTCAGTCTACAACTGTCTCACACTGATCCATCATTGATCTAACCCTGCTGTGGTGTGTAGCCCGATCTAATAGATATATAATGCTGCAGCATGCAGCCCGATCCAATAAATATAGATATACTACCGTAGCGCACAGCCCGATCCAATAATATATAGCTGCGCTCACTAGGGGTATGTACATACTCCGAAGGGGCTCATTCAGCCCAAGCGCTATAACTGCGGCGTGTAGTCTAATCCACATATATATTACTGTGGCGTGCAATCCGATCCATATAATTATATATTACTGCGGCGTGCGTTCCCATCCATATATATATCATATATATAATACTGCGACGTGTGGTCTTATCTATTACATGTATATGTATATACTGCTACGGCGTGCAACCTGATCCGATATATATATCAATACCTCACTATGGGTCCTCGACTCCTCTCAGTCAATATAGACTTGGCCCCTCGGTCCCACTCAGCTATAACAGGGTATTCAACCCTATGTATTCTCACTTAGAGTACACATCCAGTACTGGTTCATGTCAAGCTATACAGCTATGAGTATGACTGAGTGTATGTGATCAACATGATATAGGGGTCATTTAGCTCCACAGACTTCCCTAATATTCTACAGATCGGCACAAAGCCCCAAACATGGCAACTAGCCCAATTATACAGGTATAAGCTAAGTCTCAGTCAATATGCACATTAAACTATCAATCGGGAAGGACCAAGTCCAAATCCCCAGTCGCAATTGTCACGCCCCAAATCGAGGGACATGACCGGCGCCTGACCGGGTAGCCCCAGTCAAGCGAACCTGGGTGCCTTTCATTCCCACGCATTACCCTTGTGTTGATTGATTCTCATTAACCAAATATCTTACTAACCATGAATGAATTCACAATAAACAAACAAAACCATACGAGTGATTTATTAACAAGTTTGCAGTTTTTACAACGCCCGACATAACATAATATATACATAAGACTGGAATCCCACAGTTCACATGTCTACAGAGCCTCTAGGTACAAAAGGGAATACAATATTTGCCGGTAACAAGGCTCCGACTATACCTTGCAAAACCAAAATAAAGTCTAAACAAAAGTGGCGTGAACCACACAGGGCCCCGAGGAAGAAAGGGGCTCACCAAAAACGAGCAGTGGAAGGTGAAGGATACTACTGCCGATGAGCTGAAGTGCCTGCTACTGATCCACCTACAATCGTAACACGAATGTAGCGTCCTCGGCAAAAGGGGCGTTAGTACACTTGAATTGTACTGGTATGTATGGATAAACTTTGTCCCAAGTAAACTCAAGCCATTAAACAAGAATCACGATGACAAGACAGCCAATAGATTACATCAAGAAATCAATTAAGCTAACTAACCATGTTACCATGTTTCCTACCTTTTACTCAATTCAGATAAGTCTCAACACAAGCACGTTTAAGGTCAACAAATAGAACAACAACCAATAAACCACATAAATTGCAAGTAGTCAAACAAAGGGGAAATCAGTGCCCCACAGGTTGCAAACTCTCCTGCTGTCTCCTTTCACAATTTCATATCAATGATTTTGTGTCAATTTCATTTGCGATTTCGATCGCTTTCCATCCTTATTACCTCGTCCACCCTTATTACCTCGGCCACCCTTATCACCCCAACCCACACCTTATTTCTTCATGTTGCGGCATGAAACCTAATCCCACCATACAATTTTCAAACACAATAATCACAAACAGCAGATAATATACTACACACAATTACAACAAGTTCAAATAAGTAACTTACACATTGGTTCATGTTTTCAATTACTTCTCAAGCCAATATTACAACCATGTTACAAGTGTTCCAAAATCGAGAATGTTCATACTGTTATGTTCAATAACTTACCATACCACAAGTGTTTCATTTCCGTTCCACAAGGTACCATATATGCCATCATAACCATTATTCACAATTCTTTTACCAAATTCACTCTCATTTATCTTTCGATTTGTATCCCATATTACATCAGTCGTAGTTCAGCAACAATTTGAGTATCCAACAACAACATCAAGAATTTCACACAATTTGTCAAATTAACACGAACCAAACAATCTCACACATATAGGCGATTTCACAAGAATCAAAATTAGCCATACATACCTGGTATCGAGTTTTCTTCCGTTAACTTCCTATTTTATGCTTAGCCAAGCTACCCTATCTTTGCCGACCTCACTTTGTAGACTCTTACACCTATTCACTTCCTCTTTACTAAAAATCAAGTTCAATAGTCATGCATGAGTGTAACATTCTAGTTTCAAAAGCTATTATATGCAAACCTCTCTTTTACCCATTTTAAAACTAAAAATCAAAGAAAACAGTTAGGGCTTTTACCTTGTAAAGATTGGGGAAGTTGAATCTTGGCCCTAGAATCCTTTGGACTAAATGGTTGGAACACTCTTTCAAGATAAAGGACTTCTCTCTCTAAAACCCCTCTCTTCTCTCTCTAATTTGGGTAAGATGATATGATAAAATGAAGGAGAAAGGCGTTAAATTAAAGAAGAGGTCGGGTCAAATTTCATAAAATTCCTAGGCCGGGTAAATTCTGCGGTCGCATCTACGATCGCAGAATCAACATGCGGTCCGCATAGTGACCGCAGAATTGCCTCAAAACTTACACAAGTTCTGTTACGGAATGCGACAAAAATGCGGTCCGCATTCTTGATCTGCGGTCGCATAGTGCACCACAGATTGGACACTCAAAAACCTTCGAGAATTTATGCAGTAGATCTGAGGTCCACAGATCCATTCTGCGATCGCATATCGACCGCATTCTCAACACCAATTTTTGCAAACCTACTGTTAAGCTCTGCGGCAAGGATGCGGTCCACATAGCAGATCTGCGGTCGTATTCCTGACCGCAGAATCGACACTTTTCTAGAAAAACTTACTCTTTACTAGGTTTCATGCACAAAACTTTTACGGGGCCTTACATCCTCCCCCCTTAAGACCATTCGTCCTCGAATGAGGATTTTGAAAATGAGTTGGTTTTGAAAGACATGATATGCAAACTATCAAAAGTTTAACTAACTCTTATATTTTAGAAAAATTTCGCCAGAGTTTCCTTTGTATTATGGACATATCCACCTGTCAGAGGGCCCCCGAAACACGTTACCACCAACAATACACAAATACAACACTTTCCACAACTTGTATACACTTTCTTACGTCAACAAATGCACATAAACTAGTCACTTTAATGAGTTCTTACCTTATTTAACCATTTTAACACACCATGTACACTCAACAAACCATTACCAATCTACACTTATTATTAGTTGTGTATTTAACGCGTAAATCTTTATAAGGCTTTCATTTATCAAGAAAGGTTCAAGTGACCCAAGGTAACAACACATTTAACTCATTACAAAATGAAGGAGACTTTACTAATACTAAGAGGGAAACATCTTGGACAAGATGGCAGTTACTAGGAGTAGAAGGGTCACCTAATTTCTTCTAGGCTTGATCAAACAAATGGGGGTACTTCTTCTCTTTTTCTGCTTCCCATGTGGACTCCTCAGCTTGTTGACTTCGCCACAATACTTTAATAGAGGCAACTTCCTTATTTCTCAACTTACGGACTTGCCTATCAAGAATGGCAACTGGAACTTCTTCATATGACAAATCTTCATTAACCTCTATAGCTTCGACCGGCATGATGGTGGATGGATCTCCAATCACTTTCTTCAACATGGACACATGGAATACCGGGTGCACCGATGACATCTCAGGAGGCAACTCTAGCCTATAAGCAACTTGACCAATCCTTTGAACGATCCGATATGGCCCGACATACCTAGGACTCAATTTCCTTTCTTTCCGAATCGCATGACTCCCTTCATAGGATATACCCTCAAAAATACCCAATCATCGACTTGAAACTCCAAGTCCCTTCGGTGAACGTCTGCATAGGATTTCTAGAAACTCTGTGCAGTTTTCATCCTTTCCTGGATAACCTTAACTTTTCCCATAGCTTCGTACACCATATCTGGCCCTAGAAACCGCTTCACCTACCTCAAACCACCCGATTGGTGACCTACACCTACTCCCATACAGTACCTCAAACGGGGCCATCTTAATGCTAGCGTGATAGCTGTTATTGTAAGCAAATTCTATCAGTGGCAAGTGTTCATCCCAGTTACCTTTAAATTCCAAGACACAAGCCCGCAACATATTTTCAAGCGTCTGAATGGTCCGCTCGGCCTGACCGTCGATCTGCGCATGGAAAGCTGTGCTGAGATTCACCTGAGTTCCCAAACCTTGCTGAAACTTCTTCCAAGAGTTACTGTGAACTGATCCCCGCGATCCGAGATAATAGAAAGTGGAGTGCCATGAAGCCTTACTATCTCCTTAATATACAACCTTGCATATTGCTCCGCAGTATCAGTGGACTTGACAGGCAGGAAGTGGGCTGATTTGGTGAGTCGATCCACTATCACCCATATTGAGTCGAGCTTATGCTGAATGCGAGGTAACCCCACCACGAAATCTATATTGATCATCTCCCAATTCCACCTTGGTATTTCTATAAGATGAGTTAATCCACTGGGTCGTTGATGCTCGGCCTTCACTTGCTGGCAGTTCGGACATCTAGCTACAAATCTTTCCACATCCGTTTTCATACCGTTCCACCAATAAGTCTCCTTAAGATCATGATACATTTTTGTGGAACCTGGTGCACCAAATACATGGAAACATGAGCCTCTGCCATTACTCTTTCCCGAAGCTCGTTCACACCTGGAACACATAGTCTACCGTGACACCGTAATACACCATCCTCGCTGCTGAGTACAAATGCTGAGGTCTTGTCATTCATAACTGCTTCCTTTACCCGAACCAATGTTGGATCCATGAACTATTTTTCCTTGATTTCTGCGACCAATGATGATTCTGCTCCATTATGCACCAAAACCTTCCTCTCGTCTGACACAGAGATACGAACCCCAAAACTAGCTAATTGGTAAACCTCCCAAGCCAGGGGTCTCTGATCCACACCCAAATGAGCCAAACTACCCATGGATTTTCGACTAAGAGCATCGGATACCACATTTGCCTTCCCTGGATAGTACAATATGTTCATATCATAGTCCTTAAGCAATTCTAACCACCGTCGTTGCCTCAGATTTAGGTCCTTCTATTTGAACAAATACTGGAGGCTCTTGTGGTCGGAAAACACATCTACATGAACCCTATAAAGATAGTGTCGCCGTATTTTCAAGTCAAACACAACAGCTGGAAGCTCCAAATCATGCGTCGGATAATTCTTCTCATGGTTCTTGAGTTGCCAAGAAGCATAAGCTATAACCTTTCCGCACTGCATCAATACACATCCCAAACTGACCCTGGAGGCATCACAATAAACCACAAATCCCTTTGTGCCTTCTGGCAAGGCCAATACTAGTGCCGAGGTCAATCTTGACTTCAATTCTTGGAAACTTTTGTCACATGCTTCGGACCACTGGAACTTAACTGCCTATTGCGTTAGCTTCGTCAATGGGGAAGTGAGGGTTGAGAATCCCACTACAAACCTCCAATAGTACCCTTCCAAACCCAAGAAGCTACGAATCTCTGTTGGGGTCGTGGGTCTAGGCCAATCTTTCACTACCGCAATCTTCTAAGGATCCACCTGAATTCCCTCACTGGAAATAACATGCCCTAGAAAGGCTACGGACTACAACCAAAACTCACATTTTGAGAACTTGGCATACAATTGATGCTGAATAAAGGTCTGCAATGCTACTCTAAGGTGAACGGCGTGATCTTCCCTGCTCCGAGAGTAGATGAGGATGTCGTCAATGAATACAATCACAAAGAAATCTAGGAATGGCTTGAATACCCGATTCATAAGGTCCATGAAAGATGTGGGGCATTGGTTAGCCCAAAAGACATGACCAAAAACTCGAAGTGACCATAACGAGTTCCGAAGGCGGTCTTAGGAATATCCTGCTCCCTGATTTTCAACTGGTGGTACCCAGACCGTAAATCAATCTTTGAGAAGAACTTCGCTCCCTGCAATTGGTCAAACAGATCATCCACTCGAGGCAAAGGATATTTATTCTTGCTGGTGACTTTGTTGAGCTGCCGATAATCAATACACATTTGAAGTGAGCCATCCTTCTTCCTGACAAAAAGAACCGGAGCACCCCACGGTGACACACTCGGTCGTATGAACCCTTTCTCTAATAAATCCCTCAGCTGCTCCTTTAACTCCCTTAACTCTGCCGGCACCATCCTGTATGGTGGAATGGATATTGGCTGAGTATCTGGCAATACATCGATCCCAAAATCAATCTCCTTATCCGGTGGAATGCTTGGAAGCTCATCCAAAAACACTTCAGGAAATTCATTCACAATTGGCACGGACTCGAGGGTAGGCACCTCTGAGGTGGTGTCCGTTACCCGAACCAAGTGATAGATACACCCCTTCTTAATCATCTTTGAGGCCTTAAGGTAGGAAATAAACCTACCCCTTGGCACTAGACCATTTCTTCTCCATTCGATAATTGGTTCCTTAGGGAACTCGAGCCTCATAACTCTCGTCCTACAGTCAAGCTTGGAAAAGCATGAATAGAGCCAATCCATCCCCATAATTACATCAAAATCAACCATCCCAAGCTCAATAAGATCGGCTGTGGTAACACGAACACTCACCGTGACAACACAATATCTATAGACTCGTGAGGCTGAAATAGAATCACCAACCGGAGTCGACACAGAGAACGGCTCATGAAGTTGTTTGGGTTCTATCCCAAAACTTGAAGCAATGAACGGAGTAACATAGGATAAGGAGGACCCCGGATCAATAAGGGCATAGCAATCAATAGTCTGAAAAGATGGGATACCTGTAACAACACCTGGAGAAGCCTCGGCACTCTGGCGGCCACTCAATGCATAGAAAGGCTAGGTCCACCCCTACCATGAGCTCCACCCCTAGCTACACCATGCCCTACCGATGCTAGAGTACGCGCTGATGATGTAGCAACCGAAAAACCGGATGATTGAGCAGATCCCCTACCTATACCCTGACGGGGTGCACGGCAGTCCCGCTGAATGTGACCTCTCACCCCGCACCCGAAGCACACCGGGATGTCAAGGTAGCAAGTCTCTGTATGAAATCTCCCACACTTGGGGCATGTAGGTCTCCCCTACTGTTGGGACCTCAACCCAGGACGACCAGACTGACGAGACCTCCTGCTGACTAAACCGGGTCTCGAGAGCTATGACTGTGCACAGATGGCGGTGCACTGGTGGAGGACTGAGAATATGACTGGGATGGCCCTATTGACCCTCTCCCTGGAAGTGATCTCCCTAAATGACCCATTGACCGGGCCCTGCTGCTACTTTCTCTTTCTGCACGAATCTTCAATTTCCTGGCCTCTGTGGCCTAAGCAAACCCCACGATCCTCCCATAGTTCATATCCGAATGCAAAGCTGCTGTGGCAGCCTCATTCACTACCAAAGGGCAAAGGCCCTGAACAAACCGTCGAACCCAGGCATCTATGGTCGACACTAAATGAGGAGCGTACTTGGACAACCTTACGAACTCCATTTGATACTCCCAACACTCATACTGCCCTGTTTGAGGACCTCGAACTCAGTAGCACGGGCTTCCATTGTCTCAGCAGGCAAGAAGTGGTCCATGAATGCATCCACGAACTCATCCCATCCGGCCGGAGGGCTCCCTTCTTCACGGGAATCCTCCCACATTTCGAACCATGAACGTGCCGCTCCCTTCAGCCTGTAAGAGGCCAACCCTACCCCCTCTATATCTGTAGCCTTCATCACTCTGAGGGTCTTGTATATCTCATCAAGGAATTCCTATGGGTCAGCCTCTGGATCGGTACCTGAGAATTCTGGAGGGGCCAATCGCAAGAACTGGTGGACTCTGGAGCCGGAGGAATCTCCCTGTCCGCTGGAGGATGCAGGGGCATCATGGGATCTCTGGGCCTGGGCGGCCACTAACTATGTTAACATATGAATGGATCCCCTAAGATCCTCATTAGAGATACCAGAACCCGAAGCGGGAACTGTATCTGAGTCAGCAACACTGGCAGGAGGAATGGTGGCATCCTCTGCTGCAGCTGGAATAGAGACACTTGGGTTTTGAATAGACGGGCCAGGCAAATTCAAGACTGGTGGGCCATTCTCACCCACGACATCGGTACATGATTAGCAGCCGAACTCGGGCCAGCATTGTCCCCAAGGCCGAGTCTAGCCTTCTTCTTAGGCGCCATATTCTGAAAATTTGGGAACAAGGCACGAATTAGACACAAATATTTCCACATTGCACTTTACCGCACGATATAGATTAAAAAAGAAATAGGTAAATTCCTAAATGCCCGTGCAGCCCCCAACTTATCTGATGTGGTCGACAACACTCCGATAAGAAGGGCACTACTAGACACGGCTCCGAGACATCCTAAGACACTTTAAAACCTTAGGCTCTGATACCAAGTTTGTCACGCTCCAAATCAAGGGACATGACCGGCGCCTGACCGGGTAGCCCCAGTCAGGCGGACCTGGGTGCCTTTCATTCCCACGCATTACCCCTATGTTGATTGATTCTCATTAACCAAATATCTTACTAACCATGAATGATTTCACAATAAACAAACAAAACCATACGAGTGATTCATTAACAAGTTTGCAGTTTTTACAACACCCGACATAACATAATATATACATAAAACTGGAATCCCACAGTTTACATGTCTACAGAGCCTCTAGGTACAAAAGGGAATACAATATTTGCCGGTAACAAGGCTCCGGCTATACCTTACAAAACCAAAATAAAGTCTAAACAAAAGTGGCATGAACCACACAAGGCCCCGAGGAAGAATGGGGCTCACCAAAAACGAGCAGTGGAAGGTGAAGGATACTACTGCCGATGAGCTGAAGTGCCTGCTACTGATCCACCTACAATCATAACACGAATGTAGCGTCCCCGGCAAAAGGGACGTCAGTACACTTGAATTGTACCGGTATGTATGGACAAACTTTGTCCCAAGTAAACTCAAGCCATTGAATTATATCAACAATTAATTAAGCCAGCCAACCATGTTTCCACATTTTTCCTCATTTCAAATAAGTCTCAACACAAGCACGTTTAAGGTCAACAAATAGAACAACAACCAATCAACCACATAAATTGCAAGTAGTCAAACAAAGGGGCAATCAGTGCCCCATAGGTTGCAAACTCTCCTGCTGTCTCCTTTCACAATTTCATATCAATGATTTTGTGTCAATTTCATTTGCGATTTCGATCGGTTTCCATCCTTATTTCCTCGTCCACCCTTATTACCTCGGTGTAAGGCCCCAAAAAATTTCGCTAAGTAATATAGGATTATGTGGTTCCACGTAGGCTAATTATTATATTTTATGTGCTATGAACATGATGGACATCAATTATACTTTCTAAATATGAGTATGAGTCTTATGGTAAGTGATATGAGGTCCAAATGGAAGCCCAAGTGTATGCCAAATGGGAAGGTTTTCGAAATAGGCCAAAATTCCAAATGGATTCGTACAAGGCTCCTCTTCAAAGGATCATATATAATTGTGTATAAGGTTTCATGTGGTGAATAGCATATAAAATGAAATCCCTTTGATTCTAGCTTCTAACGCTTCAAACCGTTCGTCATTTGGACATTCCTACACAAAGTTATGATCAAATTACCAAAGGCTGGAAAATGCTGTCTTGTGTCAAATGTGCGACCGCATTTCCTGTCGCATTGTTAACTCTGCGGTCGCATTTCTGTCGCAGATTGAACCAGTGAAGCCCAGTTTTGGGTACCAATTTTGCGGTGCATTGTGCGGCCAGCATGTTCATTCTGCGGTCCATTCTGCTATAGCATAATTGACATCGCAGGTTTAATTCTTCTATTTTTATAACCCGACCCCATTTCAATATATAGGCTTTGGGGTTCATTTTGGGGTCATTTGTTACTGATTTTAGAGAGTGGTGAGAGCATTTTAGAGAGAGAAGGAGGAACCCAACATTTAAATCATCCAAATCTTGCATCAATCTTCAAGAATCAAGAACCCAATAGCAATTTCTTCATCTAAGAGGTAAGATTCTATACCCTAGGGTTTTAATTTCGAGTTTTTTGTGTATAAGATGAGTTATTGAGGTATGATTCTTGGGTTTATTAGTATTGTGTATACATGCATGTACAACTTAGGTTTAATGGAAGATTGTTTAACTTAAATAAGTAAGATTGGGTTAGGGAAAGAAGGAAATCTTGAAAAGGGGATTTAAAATCAAGATGCTCAACTAGTATTTGATAAAATGCTCAAATGAGCTAGTTTCATGAATATCTTTCTAATATATGTTTAATTTTGTTATGTCTCATAGTAGATTGGAATTGATAGAGTTTTTGGAGTGTTGTAGTAACTTAAGGAAACTCAATCGAGGTATGTATGGCTAATTTTGATTCTTGTAAAATCGCCCATATGTGTGAAATTGTTTGGCATGTGTTAATTTGAGAGATTGTATGTGATTCTTCGATATCATTGTTGGGTATTCAGTTGATGTTGAACTACATGTGGTGTGGTGTGAAATATGAATTGAAAGATAACAAGGGAATTGAAATTGGTAAAGAACTGAGAACAATTGTTGTGGTGGCATATTTGGTTTCTTGTGGAAAAAGATGAAACACTTGAATTGTGGTAAATTATTGAACATACTTGTGTGTGTACTCTTGAATATGGTAACTTGGTTGTGATATCAGTTTGAAAAGTATTTGAGAATGTGAATCGAATTGTAAGTTGCTTATTTGAATTTGTTGTAATTGTGTGCAGTGCCTTATTTGTTGTTTGTGATTGTTGTGTTTGAAACTGTACGGTGGGATCGGGTTGCGCGCCACAACATGAAGTAATAAGGTGTGGGTTGGGGTGACAAGGGTGGCCGAGGTAATAAAGGTGGACGAGGTAATAAGGATGGAAAGTGATCGAAATCGCTATTGAAACATGATATAAAATCATTGATGTGAAATTGTGAAAGGAGACAGCAGGAGAGTTTGCAACCTGTGGGGCACTGATTGCCCCTTTGTTTGACTACTTGTGCTTTACGTGATTGATTTGTGGTTGTTCTACTTGTTGATCTTAAACGTGCTTTGTGTTGAGAATTATCTGAAATGAGGAAAAATGTGGAAAACATGGTTGGCTGGCTTAATTGATTCTTGATGTAATTCATTGGCTGTATTATCATCGTGATTTCTTGTTAATGGCTTGAGTTTACTTGGGACAAAGTTTGCCCATACATACTAGTACAATTCCAGTGTACTGACGTCCCTTTTGCCGGGGACGCTACATTCGTATTATGATTGTAGGTGAATCTGTAGCAGGTACTTCAGCTCATCGGCAGTAGCATCCTTCATCTTCCACTGCCCGTTTTGGTGAGCCCCTTTCCTTTCGGGGCCCTGCGTGGCTCCTGCCACTCTTGTTTAGACTTTATTTTGATTTTGTGTAAGGTATAGCCGGAGCCTTGTTACCGGCAAGTATTGTATCGTCCTTTGTATCCTAGAGGTTCCGTAGACATGTAAACTGTGGAATTCGAGGCTCATGTATATATTATGTTCGGGCGTTGTAAAAACTGTAAACTTGTTAATGAATCACTCACATGGTTATGTTTGTATATTGTGAAATCAGTTATAATTGGTAAGGTATTTGGTTAATGAGAAACAATCAACACAGGGGTAACACATGGGAATGAAAGGTACCCAGGTCCGCTTGACTGGGGCTACCCGGTCAGGCGCCGGTCATGTCCCTCGATTTGGGGCGTGACAAACTTGGTATCAGAGCCTAAGGTTTTTAAGTGTCCAAGGATGTCTCGGAGCCGTGTCTAGTAGTGCCCTTCTACGCATTCCTAACACATTATTCGGACCATGGCACCACGGCTACTAGGTTTCATGCACAAAAATTTTATGGGGCCTTACAGCAATATCACCACACTCGTCACATGACGCGTGATTCATCTCAACATAGCGCTGTATAGTGCAAATACGGGGTGTCAAACCCTCAGTATATCATTCATTACTACCACTCACCTCGAACAAGTAAAAGTCCTAGCTCGCCTTGCGCTTGCCTCACTAATCGACCTCCTCAGGTGCCAAATCTAATCAAAACCAATAAGAATACATCAAAATAGGCTAATGAATCATAACCCAATCAAAAGGACTCGAAAACAACAAAAAACACGAAGTTGCCATAACCCGAGCCCCGGGCCCGCTTCTCGAAAAATTACAAAAGTTACATTTTCAGAATCCCTATCTCGCCACAGTCCGTGCATATAGAATTAATCAAAATCGTACTTCAAATGAACCGGCAAAAGATGATTTTTCATAGAAAAAAAATCCAGGCTCTAACTCCCTTAATTTATACCCAATTTTAGAGAATGAATGGAAGATTTTTCGATAAAATGATGTATTAAGACCACGAGATATACCTCCAATAACTTCCCGATGAAATTCCCTTCAATTTCCGTCATTTAGCTCTCAAGGTACTCAAAAATGGAGAAAAATGTCCCTTAAAATGCGACTGAAATGTTTCATTTAACCCTTATGTCAGCCAGGTAGTTACACTATGCAATTTTATCCCTCTATTGCGATCGCATTGAACAAATTTTACACTCCATATTTTAATGCTATGCGATCGCGGACCTGCATTGCGATCCCATAGAACAATTTTCTAGCTCCAAAATTA
>JASVEL010008680.1:0-53593 GCA_032618575.1 Nicotiana noctiflora
TATCATAATTATACGTGGGACAAGTCAACATTAAGAAAGAATTTGAAGGCTTCCACACGTCATCGATGTGTTTTCAACGGAGGATGAAGTCAAGGTCGAAGTGATCCGACAAAGGACGAAGACAAAATTGAGTTGACTCAGCAGAAGGACGAACGAGCACTCCCTTTAGCAGGGTAATAACGGCTAATTTTAGCGATAAGACCTTATAGAGAATATTCCTCCCTTCTGTACTATTAGAATTTTTATGGATCATTTGCCCGTATAGATAGAAAGAGAAAGAATTGTAGAGAGGATTGGACACTCACTGTAAAAAAATAACACATTGAAATTCTTTGAAGATTCCTGCTTTATCATTGACATACGAAATATGCCTTTTCTTTAGATTTGTGCTTATATTTTCTCCCATGATCTAAGGAGGATCTGAATATTCTAAGCTCATTATCATTTATTGTTATTTAATGTTGTCCTCTTTGTTCTTGGGTCATTGAATATTGTTTTATTGTTGCTATTTATTACTACTCGAATATATTTGCGACATCTCGTTACAAAATCGGTTAAACGATCTTTTGAATATTAATATTGACTAAGATTAACTCTATTATATTAGAAAATTTAATTGTTTCAATCTAGATCTTAATCATGCTAGAAACCATGTCTTAGGCTTTTGGTAGCTTGTTAGGCTATTTGTGATATCGTGTCCTACTTGTTCTAGCTATAATCACACTATTCACATGCACATGTCTTTGCATGTAAATTTTTTATATCCACATACATCATTTATGTTATTTATGGCGCATATAAACATACTCTATATATGAAAACTCTCATATAGATCGAAGTTGAGGCAAGAGGCTGTAGGATATTGATTGTCAGCAAAGGGTAAACACCTTCCACGAAACTTCCAACACCAAACTTATTTTAAATGTTTTACGTTTACCTTTTGTCTTTTTGTTCTTCTGTGCCCTGATTTAATTCTTGATTATTTATATTAGCCCTTCTTTTTACCATGTTTTAAAGGACAAAATAATGGTAAGAGAATATCAGAATACTGACTTCCTCTTTTGTGGTCAACAAAACATTGCCAACGAATGATTTAGGCAATACTATATATGTTATAAAATAAAGACTGTAAAGTAAAGACAAGTATAAAGAGAGAGAGTGATATATTATTCGAATTCAAACTGATGTACATAATGAAATGAAAATCCTTCTATTTATAGAAGAAAGGAAGTTGTTGTGTAAGCTGCTACTCCAAGCTGCTGTGTAAGCTACTACAAGCTGGTGTGTAAGCTGCTACTATATCCGATATGGATAATCTTCTACCGAGGGTGTGTAAGCTACTACAAGCTGGTGTGTAAGCTGCTACTATATCTGATATGGATAATCTTCTACCGAGGGTAATGTTTATCCATAAGCAGATACTAAAAGGATAAACTTATTATACCCGGTATGGATAATCTTCTACCGGGGGTAATGTTTATCCATAACCGGGTACCAAAATGATAAGCTTCTTCAGGAGGCTTATTTCCAATAGAGTACTAAATAGATAAACATATTTACGGCGGAGTCATATAGAATAAACTTCTTCAGGAAGCTTATTCACAACGGAGTACGAACATCCATAATATAATATATTTATAACACTCCCCATTGGATGTTCATTAAAAGATAATGTGTCTCATTAAAACCTTACTAGGAAAAACCACGTGGGAAAAATCCTAGTGAAGGAAAAAGAGTACACATATTTAGTAATACGCATTGCTAGGTGCCTCATTAAAAACCTTATAAGGAAAACCACATGGGAAAAAACCTTAGTAAGGGAAAAAGAGTGCATCGCATATTTTACTCCCCCTGATGGAAACCTTGTTTCAAATATTTGAGTCTGCGCATTCCAATCTTGAAGGCAAAGATTTAGTGAATAAATCTGCTGGATTATCACTTGAACGGATTTGTTGCACATCAATGTCACCATTTTTCTGAAGGTCATGTGTGTAGAATAATTTTGGTGAAATGTGCTTCGTTCTATCTCCTTTTATAAATCCTCCCTTCAATTGGGCTATGCATGCAGCATTGTCTTCGTATAAAATTGTGGGTCTTTTTTCACATTCCAAACCACATTTTTCTCGAATAAAATAAATTATTGATCTCAACCATACGCATTCCCTACTTGCTTCATGAATAGCTATTATCTCGGCGTGATTTGAAGAAGTAGCAACAATAGATTGCTTTGTGGAGCGCCATGATATGACAGTACCTCCATACGTAAATACATATCCGGTTTGAGATCGAGCTTTATGGGGATCAGATAAATAACCTGCATCTGCATAACCAACAAGATCTGCACTATCTTTGTTAGCATAAAACAAACCCATAGCAAGAGTTCCCTTTAAATATCGCAATATATGCTTAATTCCGTTCCAATGTCTCCGTGTAGGAGAAGAACTATATCTTGCTAGTAAATTAATAGAAAATGCTATGTCAGGCCTTATAGCATTAGCAAGATACATTAGTGCACCAATTGCACTGAGATACGGTACTTCGGGACCAAGGAGTTCCTCGTCCTCTTCTGGAGGTCGGAACACATCCTTATTCACTTCAAGTGATCGAACAACCATTGGTGTACTCAATGGGTGTGCTTTGTCCATGTAAAATCGTTTTAAGACCCTTTCTATATAGGTAGTTTGATGGATAAAGATCCCTTCTGCTAAATGTTCAATTTGCAGACCAAGACAAAGTTTAGTCTTTCCAAGATCTTTCATCTCAAATTCTTTCTTAAGATAGTCAATTGCCTTTTGGAGCTCTTCTCGAGTTCCAACAAGATTTATGTCATCAACATAAACAGCAAGTATAACAAATTCTGATGCCATTTTCTTTATAAAATACATGGACAAACAACATCATTTATGTAACCTTCTTTCAGTAAATATTCACTAAGGCGATTATACCACATGCGCCCGGATTGCTTTAAACCGTACAAAGATCTTTGTAATCTAATTGAATACATTTCCTGAGATTTTGCTTCAGGCATTTTAAATCCTTCGGGGATTTTCATATAAATTTCATTATCAAGTGAACCGTACAGATAAGCTGTAACTACATCCATTAGATGTATTTCAAGCTTTTCATGTAGTGCTAAACCTGATGAGATATCGAAATGTTATGGCATCCATAACAGGTGAATATGTTTCATTAAAATCGACTCCAGGTCGTTGTGAGAATCCTTGTGCAACAAGGCGAGCTTTATATCTTTCAACTTCATTTTTATCATTCTTTTTTCGCACAAAAACCCATTTATGACCAACTAGTTTTATACCAGTAGGTGTTTGGACAACTGGTCCAAATACCTCCCTTTTAGCAAGTGATTTCAATTCTGATTGAATTGCCTCTTGCCATTTTGGCCAATCAGATCTTTATCAACATTCTTCGACGGATCGAGGTTCAAGATCCTCACTATCTTGCATAATATTAAGTGCGACATTATATGCAAAAATATTATCCACCACTATTTCAGAACGATTTAAATTAATCCCATCACCGATCGAACTTATTAAAAGTTCTTCACTTACATGAGCTTCGGGTTCGTTGATTTCTTCAGGAATCTCAAAACTAATTAGATCTTGGGTCTCTTCAGGAGATCCCTTCATGGTATCATTTTGATCATTTGCCGATTTTCTTTTTCGAGGATTTCGATCCTTAGAACCCAAAGTCCTACCATGCTTCAGGCGTGCTTTAGGTTCACTAGCTTTTATGCTAGTAGATGGTCCTACTGGAACATCAATTCGGATAGGCACATTCTCTGCAGGGATATGTGACTTAGTTATCCTTTTCAAATTAGTAAATGCGTCTGGCATTTGATTTGCTATATTCTGTAAATAGATGATCTTCTGGACCTCCTGATTACATATAGGGGTGCGTGGGTCAAAGTGAGATAATGATGAAACTTTCCACACAATTTCTTTTTTGATTTCCTTTTTCTCTCCCCCTAATTGTGGGAAATTTGTTTCATCAAACCGACAATCTGCAAATCGAGCAGTAAATAAATCTCCTGTCAATGGTTCAAGGTAGCGAATAATAGAGGGTGATTCAAACCCAACATATATTCCTATCCTTCTTTGTGGTCCCATCTTACTGCGCTGTGGTGGTGCTACTGGCACATATACAGCACATACGAAAATTCGTAAATGGGCTATATTTGGTTGATGACCAAAAACTAATTGTGACGGAGAATATTTATTATAATGTGTCGGTCTGAGACGGATAAGTGATGCTGCATGCAAGATAGCATGGCCCCAAACAATAGTGGGCAATTTTGTTTTCATAAGTAGTGGTCTTGCTATCAATTGTAGGCGTTTAATAAATGACTATGCAAGGCCATTTTGAGTATGAACATAAGCTACAGGATGTTCAACTTTTATCCCAACTGATAAACAATAATCATCAAAAGCTTGAGATGAGAATTCTCCAGCATTATCGAGGCGAATAGCCTTCATAGGATAATCTGGGAATTGTGCCCTTAATCGAATTATTTGGGCTAATAGCTTTGCAAACGCCAGGTTGCGAGATGATAATAGGCACACATGAGACCATTTTGAAGATGCATCTATTAGGACCATAAAATATCTAAACAACCCACTTGGTGGGTGAATAGGTCCACATATATCCCCATGTATACGTTCTAAAAAGGCGGGGGATTCAATGCCAACCTTCATTGGTGATGGTCTAGTGATTAGTTTGCCTTGATAACAAGCATCACAAGAAAATTCGTCATTCGTAAGAATCTTCAGGTTCTTTAACGGATGCCCACTCGAATTTTCAGTAATTCGTCTCATCATTATTGATCCAGGATGGCCCAAACGGCCATGCCAAAGCACAAAAGTATTTGAATCCGTAAACTTCTGGTTTACGATAGAGTGTGCTTCAATTGTACTAATTTTTGAATAGTATAAGCCAGAAGATAAAGTTGGTAACTTTTCTACAATGCATTTCTGGCCGGAAATATTCTTTATAATACAAAGATATTCCATGTTCATTTCATTTATTGTCTCAACATGATACCCATTTCGGCGGATATCTATAAAACTCAACAAGTTTCTTCGGGACTTGGAGGAGAATAATGCATTGTCTATAATTAGTTTTGTTCCTTTAGACAAAAAGATAACGGCTCTTCCGGAGCCTTCAATCAAACTTATATTACCAGAAATTGTTGAAACATTTGCTTTTTCCTTATGCAAATAAGAAAAGTATTTCTGATCCCTGAATATGGCATGAGTTGTTCCACTATCAATAACACAAATATCTTCATGATTTGTCTTTGATCCAAACATAATTTGAGGATTATCCATATTCTTCAAAATGACATAAATAAAATATATTATCAAAACATAACTTTTATTTATGTACAATAATCACATAACCATACTATCTATTACAAACAACAAAAATTAAAAATATTTATATTTCTACAGATTCACTACCAATTACATGACTTGTTTCTCCTTCTGGGAGTGCAAAGTAATCAGCTACATCTAAATGCGTGAAGTCAAAATTATCTTCAGAGATAAAATTTGCTTCAGCATTTTTCTCTGTCTTTTTCAAGGAGGCTTGATAAAGCTCAACCAGGTGCTTTGGCGTACGACAGGTACGTGACCAGTGCCCTTTTCCTCCACATCTAAAGCATGCACTTTCTGTATTAGGTGCTTGCACCGCTTCATGCTTTTGTTCCTTCCTTTTCCACTGCTGGTGGCGAGGAGGGTTCTTTGGTGCAAGAACCAGTAGGTCGACTTTCATGGTTTTTCATTAATAGCCCATTATGTTGTTCGGCTATAAGAAGATGTGAGATAAGTTCAGAATATCTTTTAAATCCCATCTCTCAATATTGCTGCTGCAGGAGCATATTCGAGGCATGAAAAGTGGTGAAAGTTTTCTCCAACATATCATAATCAGTAACATTATCACCACATAATTTTAGTTGGGAAATAATTCTGAACATAGCAGAATTATACTCACAAATAGATTTAAAATCTTGTAGCCTTAGATGAGTCCAATCATATCGTGCTTGTGGAAGAACGACCATCTTCAAGTGGTCATATCTATCTTTTAAAATATTCCACAGTATGACTAGATCTTTAACAATAAGATATTTCATTTTCAGGCGTTCATCAAGGTGACGGCGTAGGAATATCATTGCTTTGGCACGATCTTGGTTTGATGCCTGACTTTTATCACTGATGGTGTCTGCCAGACCCATCGCATCAAGATGAATTTCAGCATCAAGCACCCAAGACATATAGCTTTTGTCCGATATATCCAGGGCTACAAATTCAAGTTTAGAAAGATTTGACATTATTTAGGAAAGTTCTTACCTCAGATACTTTCAAAATATTTGCTCGATATGGCAGAGTCTCGTGCTGATAACGTGTTATAAAATAAAGACTGTAAAGTAAAGACAAGTATAAAGAGAGAGAGTGATATATTATCCGAATTCAAACTGATGTACATAATGAAATGAAAATCCTTCTATTTATAGAAGAAAGGAAGCTGCTGTGTAAGCTGCTACTACAAGCTGCTGTGTAAGCTACTACAAGCTGCTGTGTAAGCTGCTACTGCAAGCTGCTGCGTAAGCTGCTACAAGCTGTTGTGTAAGCTGCTACTCCAAGCTGCTGTGTAAGCTACTACAAGCTGGTGTGTAAGCTGCTATTATATCCGATATGGATAATCTTCTACCGAGGGTAATGTTTATCCATAACCGGATACTAAAAGGATAAACTTATTATACCCGGTATGGATAATCTTCTACCGGGGTAATATTTATCCATAACCGGGTACCAAAATGATAAGCTTCTTCAGGAGGCTTATTTTCAATAGAGTACTAAATAGATAAACATATTTACGGCAGAGTCACATACGGATAAGCTTCTTCAGGAAGCTTATTTACAACGGAGTATGAACATCCATAATATAATATATTTATAATAATATAATATTATTTTATTAAAAAGATAAAAAGAAGAATTATATTCCCATTCTTTTTAAGCAATTATACTCCCATTTTATATCAAGTTAAGCAATTATTTAGAGTTTAGACACATCGACGGCTCGATTCCTCGTCCTAATACCTATATTTATATATGCCTAACAAGGTACAACCACATCTAGCTCAGTAAATACAATCTCTTAAATGTGCAATAAAAGTTGGTTTTGAATAATTGGGTTATAAGCAGAGGCGGATCCAGGATTTAGGGGTTACGGGTGCCGACCCCCTAAAATTGCAACTGAATGTAAGCCAAAAAATTATTTGCTCCCACATGAAATCGAACTCGTGCCCTATTGAATGAAAACACAGGCCTTTGCCACTGACACCTTTGCCACTTTTGTTTTATAGGATGACACTTTAAATATATATCCTATTTATTATACATATATACATATATATGTAATGTTTTTGCCGAAACTTGCGGGTGGCGTACCACCCGGAAACTTCCACATAGATCCGCCCCTGGTTATAAGCCATGTTTAGGCATGCAAGAATGGCTATAAAAACAAAAAAAATAAATGAACTGATATCGATAAAAAGAAAGGTAATCACAATAACAAGTGATGTTGATGTGCTGATGTTAACCTAGCTAGTATATGTATAACTAACGTCCTAGGTAATGTTTAATTGGGACTAGTGGAGAGAAGAATCTCTTAACATGAAATTTAGGGTGTGTTTGATACGATGGAAAATGTTTTTCGTAAAAAATATTTATGGAAAATAAGTAGTTTTATTATTTATTTTTTCTTGTTTGGTTGGTGAGTGAAAACCACTTTTCGAAAAATATTTTCTAATGTTTTGTTAGAGAATAAGAAAATATTCTTTAGAAAAATAATTTCTCGTCACCCTCTTACCCTAAGTCTCTATGTTTCCTGTGCCCCCTCCAAATACCAACATTCAAGAATCTATTTTCATCAAGAATTTAATTATTCTTTTAAAAAATTACACAAACTCAAAGGAATTAATGTATTACTTTATTTTTTTATGCAAAAACAACATTGAAATTTTTGTAGCATAACTTTAAAAAACTACTCTTTTTTGGTTGAAAAAGAAAGAACTATTTCTATAATATGAAAATAAAGTACTCATTTTGTTGGAATGAAAGAAAATACTTTTTCTATATCATCAAAAAAAAAAATACCCATTTTGTTGAAATGAAAGAAAATATTTTTTTTTACATCATGAAAAGAAAATGTGCTATAAATAAAAATAATTTTACTATATCATTTTGTTGAAATAAAATAAAATATTATTCACACATAAAAAAAAGTACTTTTTCTGTTAAAAATAAACAAAATTATTTTATATCGTGAAAAGAAAATAATTATTTGTTAAAAGAAAAAACACTCTATCTATAACATGGAAAGACAATACATTAATAATATTTTTATTTAGAGTGGGGGTGGGACGAGGGTGGGATGGAGTGGGGTGGGGTGGGCCGGGATTGGGGTGGGTGGAGTTGGGGTGAGATGGGGGTGTAGGAGTTGGTTGGTGGGGACGGGAATGGGAAGAAGATTGAAAAATATTTTCCCTTGTTTTGATAGGGAAAATATTTTCCTCCAATTAGAGGAAAATGAGTTCACGAGAAAATATTTTTCAAAATATTTAAACTAACCAAATATGAAAAAATGGAAAAATATTTTTCTTCATACCAAATACACCCTTAATATTGTATATAATGTTTTATTTTACTTTTTCTCATAAAACTTAGACTAACCGCTTGTTTGGATGGTTGTTCATCGTTGTATCGTATTGTATTGTTATCTCAAAATAATATTTATTTTGATTGTTTCATTAAAATTGATTGTATTGTATTGTTAAATCCATTGTTCCAGAACAATGAAAAATCTCCTTTTTTGAAACAACCGATTTGATGTGGTGGGATTGTTTCCTATTTTTCTTTTCAACTGTGCCCTAACATGTAACTTTACAATTCTATTTTACCATTTATCTTTTTTTCTACTTTAATTCCAAATCTCCAACTTATATCTACTCTGTGTTTTCCAAACCAATGTTAAAGGTGTTTTGTTGCCTTCTGTTTTTATTTTTTTTCTCCTAATTTGCTTGTAACTCAAATATAATTAATTGTGCTCCTTTGTTTTGCTTTCTTATATTTTGCCATCTTTCTGTTTTGTTTTTTAAATTATTTTTATGCATAATTTTTGATAAATTTAATATTAAATAATTGAGGGTATTTTAGTAAACTTATCACTTACAGTACAGTACGATATAGTCAAACTAAACAATAAAATATTATTTCACAATAACAAATAATACAATCTATCCAAACATTGTATCCATAAAACAATATGATACAATACAATATGATATAATACAATACATTATAAAATGATAGGGAACAATTATCAATTATTCTTCTCAGCATAACTATTAATCGCATAAGTTATGCGATATTTTATGAAATGTTTTACGTAGGATAAAACACAGAAATTGAATGCGGTGTTGAGTTATACATTGATTATACTCCCTTCGTTCCGTTTTAACTGTCGCTTTAATTATTTTGATGTCCATTAAAAAATAATAAATACAAAATATAGTCTTCCATACCTAAAGTGATAATTATTTTAGAACAATTCATTTGTGTTAAAGCACAACTAAGATGAGACGGAGGAAATAATAATAACAAAATGACAAAAATAACTGATATTTCATCTCTGTTAAGTAAAGATATACGGAGTATTTTTTACATTATACATTGTTTAAATTTTTTTATTAACATGGTAAAAAGTGATACCTCACGATAGGGGTGTACAAAGAAAACCGACAAATCGCACCAATCTCATAATCCGAGTCAAACCGAGAAAAAAACCCGTCTATGGTTTGGTTTGATTGGTTTGGTGTGGGGAAAAAAACCCGATCATAATTGATTTGGTTTTAACTAAAGAAAGTCAAATCGAAACCAAACCAACCCGACATTACATATATAGAAATTTTAGATATATTTAATATATAAATATACATATTGTAATGTAATTTATAAATATTTCTTAAATTTTTTCATAATTTATCTTTTAAGGTATTATTTCAAGGTTGGACTTAGAACTTTTGAATGTTCCTATAAGTTTTTAGCAATTAACATTAGTAAACTAAATAATGCTAACAAAAGCCTAAACCAATATCAAATCAAAATTAATGCTAACAAAAGACCTTCAATTAAATACTATGAACGAAAATGTATTGAATATTTATATTTTGTTTTGCAATAATTCAGATAAAAATGCATAACCTATTTTATTTTTTCTTTAGTGTTTAGTCATGTGATTAATACACCTTTATTAGTCTACTTATTTTATCATGACTTATTACTTTCATATTATGTTTTTTTTTATTATGGTTTTTTAATTAGCAATATTTTATATTACATAATTTTATTGTCTTTATTATTGAATATTTTAGGATAATGCCATGACACATCTAGTTTGTATTATTTTCTTGGAAGATACTTTATATAGTTGTATCTTACTAGGATTAAAAAATATTTTAAGCATAATTTATATTATTTGTTCTACGAAGATTTTACCGAAAAAACACGAAAAACTTAAATACCCCAAAAACCCGAGAAAAACCGAAAGTGAAAAACTCGAGTTTTATTGGTTTGGTTTGGTCTTTAGGTTTAATAACCCGATACAATTAGTTTGGTTTGGTAATTGTAAAATCCGAACCAACTCGACCTATGTACACCCCTATCCACGCATCAGCCATATCTAGGGCTGGCCATATATCGGGTAAAACCGATAACCCGAACCGTTAATTACTTATTGGGTTATCGATATCGGGTTATTGGGTTAATGGTTCGGTAACGATTTAGAAATTTTTTACTATTGGGTTATCGGTTTGCCAATTTTGTTAATGGGTTAACCGATAATCCAATAAAAATTAATAAAATTATGACTTTACCTTTTAGGTATATACAAATATTTTGGGCTTCACTTTATTCTCTCATATTCTTTCTCAACGCCACTCTTCAATTGTTTCATCTTCATTCTTCATAGTCCTTACTAGTTACTCCTAGCGCAAGTCTTTCGTATACTATATGTGAACTGTTCTCTTTTTTGCTTAACTCTAGTGAATTGTCTTTTTTTTTTTTTTTGCATAACTCTAGATTGAGTTATCTTATCGGGTAAACCGATTATGATCGATAACCGATTAATAGATACCCGATAAATAATATTTTATCAGTTCTATTATCGGTTTATAAAATTTGTAAATCGATAACCGATATGTTAAACCAATAATATTCATAATCGAACCGAACCGATCAATGTCCGTCCCTAGTGATATCCATAGCTGAGTGGAGTAGTATATATATTTAAAATGAAAATGTTAATTTGATAAAGCTTAAAGAAGCTGAATGGATTGGCAGGTGCAATATTCCGCGTCCAATGGTTGTGCTACTATAATAAATCGCTACTTGTCATTCAACTCTGTTTTAGGGGGCCGTTCATGGACTCCCTTTAAACGGTTTTTCTAGCAGTCCGTCATTTTCGTAGCCGTAACTGTTCTCCTCATTCTTTTTGTATTTCTCCCTACATTCTTTAAACGTAAAACTGTTGTAAACAAAAAGCAAAAACTTGAAACCATGTGGAAAACTTCATGTTATTTGTTGAAACGGACGGTTACATCAGCTGCAATTAGGACAAACAAGAATGGAGGATTAATTAATCAACATGGATGGTTTAACGGGTCGACCCGGGTTATGGGTGGATATTATTTCAGTTCGGGAGGAGAAAAGAAGAATGGGAATGGAGGATTAATTAGTCAAGATGAAGCAAAGAGGTTGATGAGATTGGTGAATGTGGAGGAGCTGAAGACGAGGTTAGGGATGGAGAGTAAAGAGGTTATTGGGTATTCTGAGTTATTGAGAGTATGTGAGAATATTGGTTTGGCAAAAACACAAGGCGAGGCTGTAGCTTTTGCAAAAGTGCTTGATGAGGCTGGGGTAATTTGGCTTTTCAGAGATAAAGTTTATCTTCACCCTAATAAGGTATTTTTTCTTTCTTAATTTCACCCCTTCTTAATATATGGATTTTCTTTTTGCCCACACGGAGTCGGTTGTAACCCGACTAAGTTGAAGATAAAGCGCTCCCTACCAAATGAGACTCCAACCGATGAGACATTTGATTAAGGACAAAAGATATGATATATATGAGTGTATCTTTCATTTATGTGGGATAGTGGGAAAATGGGTTGATTGCTTTGTATATGATTTATGATTTTTTTTCAGTGGTTTCCGGGCATCGCTTTACGAATCCGACTAGCTGTACCCATCGGTTAGTTCTAGGGGGCCTTGGAGACGCGGACTGTTTGTAATGTGACCCTGTTGTGGCTCGAATTGGCGAGCGAAAGGACGTTGTGCTCATGCCTTTACCAGACGAGCTACCCCTCGGGGTTATATGATTTATGATTTAACGTATCTTTTAAGTCCAACTTGGTTGCTTTGCATTTGACTAATAGTTTTATATGTGCAGGTAGTTGATGAAATAAGAAGGGCAGTGCCACTAGCACTTCTACCTGAAGATGATCCTACAAAAGATGAGCTAAAGAATTTGCAGGAGAAGAAGGATAAAATTGATGAGGTTGCACATAAACAGGTGCGTCGCATTTTGTGGACTGGATTAGGGGCTGGTATTTTGCAGATTGGGCTCTTCTTCCGCCTTACCTTCTGGGAATTCTCTTGGGATGTAATGGAACCAATTACATTTTTCACTACTAGTACTGGTTTAATACTAGGATATTTTTACTTCCTTATTACTTCTAGAGACCCAACATATCAAGATTTGTTGAAGAGGCTTTTCCTTGCAAGGCAGAGGAAGCTCATCAAAAAGAATAATTTTGATATTCAGAGGTTTGTGGAGTTACAAAGGAAATGCAAATTACCCCTCAGTGGACAAGCATCGCTCAAACATCGCTTAGGGATACAATTGGAACCGGAGGATCTTTTACATGGTCACTGAAACACATCTCTCACATACATACTTCATTTACTTACCTTTCAACCAAGGCAAACCAGATTGTTTTTGGAAGAGAAGTGAAATCTTTATTGGGGAATTCAAAAAATAGTTATCGACCAAACACCTTTTTAGAAGAATTTTTTCTTAGAGCTGTACAAATGGGCATGTATTGTTCAACATCTTCTTTGAAGGTAGACTTAGAATGAAGTAACTCTTGACCATCATATTTCCATTAACCTTAGAAATCTCATATGTTAGCTTGTTATCTTGAAGTTGTATGTAGAGTCTGATGTTATACATTCGATTTTGAATTTTTGTTGTTCCACTAGTGATAATGTAGCTTGTAATATCGAAAAATTGGGCGAAGATCGCAAATAATATACTCGTGCTTGCGTAAATGCTTCTTATACTAGATTCTTTGTTGGTAGGATAGGAGGGTTAGCTAAATTTATTCTTTTATTAATTGACGAATAGTAATATGATGAAATGACTAATGGAGTTCGGATTATTACTTTTCTGTAGGAGAAGGTGTCAAATATGTAAGAAACGAACACATCTCTTCTTATCTTTTCTTGATTTATCTTTCCTCAATATCTTCTTCAGTAAAGACCTCGTTGTCTTCTTCATACATGGGTTTGACTAACCATTTGTAAATGCGAGGATTAGGCTTCGGGACAACCAAACCATTTTTTACGGTCTTTGGCCCATTTTCGATCAGCTTCTGTGGGCTTGAATCCTACGTCTAAAGTGCCTCTCTTTTTGTAAGACATGATGGGCTCAGTGATGCCTTGTAGAGATGCCCCTAGCCCTTTTCCTAGGTTGTACCATTTTTCAACATCTGGGTGGCTACCATGACAAATGTAGTAGATAGGCAAGGTTCAAGCAGTGCGGTCCCCTATTCGCATCTATCAACGACTACTATGCCGAAGGCATGGTAAACAATAGATTCGCTGCCCTTTCTGGCTTCGAGCCATGGGATTGAGGGGTCTTTATATATTGAGAACTCATCCTCCTCATGGACAACTATGTCTTGGTTGTCATGCTTAAACTTGACCATTTGATGGAGTGTGGAAGCGATGGCCCGAGCATTATGGACCTACGGTGTTCCAAGGAGTGATTTTTAATCCTTGAAGGGTGGAAAGAGGGAAAATATTGACCCCTGAGCCGCCGTCAATCATCTTTATTCACGTAATGCTCCTAGCACTTGACGGTCACGTGAAGGGCTTTATTATGACCGCCCATGAACAGGTAATTCACTATCACCGAAAGATATCTTGTGTACTTCAAAGATTCATTCATCCATTCTCTCTAATTGGCTCTTTGTTGTCGAATCTATGACTTATGCCTCATTTAGGTTTGGATCAGTACCTTGCGGTGTTCATCTCAGCTCAATAGTAATGACATGAGAGAGATTTGAGTCGGAGTCTATCTGAGTTGGTCTACTATATAGTATCCGAGGACCTTCATCTTTTTATATAATTGCTCCATTTCTTCATGAGTAACAAGCTTCTTTAGAGGCATCTGGTTATTCCTGTTCTACTTTGCCTTTCTCAACTCGTCTGGTGTATAGTACCTCCCAGACCGAGTCATCCCATTGACATCTTCCGGGACCTTTTTCCCTTTATATGTGACTATAGTCTTGTTGTAGTTCTAAGGGATTGTCTTGGTATCGTTTATCAGGATCTGGGGTGCATGACTGATCACCACAAGCTCTGTTAGCCTTTCAAACATTCTTTAGCCTCATGCAATCTTTGATGGCCCTCCAAAGACATATAATTTTGGCACATTCAGAGTGAACTTCTCTTTATTTGCCGCCTTGGGCACACTCAAAGTGAGTTTCTCTTTGCTTGATGCCTTCAAGACATACAATACCAATTTACCTTTAGGCACCGAGTCAGTTCTTGTTTTGAGCTTTGGATGATCGAAGTTTCCTTATTTTTGGAATCTGCAAGTGCTTCCGATTTTTCTTCTGGAGAAGTAATTGCCAGTATAGATTTTCAAGTTCGCATGCATTCCTTATCACCACATATTATGCCAATCACCACCCATTATTGTGAGCATGTAAAAGATTGTTAGTAACATTGGGAGCTTTCTTTTCTCGGATCATAATAGCTTTTATCTCAATTAGGTCTTCCACAACTCTCTTTAAGGTCCAAATATTTTCAGTATCATGACCTATGGCCTCTGAGTGATATCCACTTGCATCTACTCTGAATGATAGGGAGTCGTGGTCTTCCCTTTTAGGAGCTTCATGCTGCAACAAACCTAAGCGAGTCAATTTTCTTAAAGAGGCTCGAGTATGACTCTCTAATGAGAGTGAAGTTGTTTCTTCTTTGAGGTTCCCTTGTGCGAGGATTTTACTGTGGGACATTTGGATTATGATGAGAGTTGTGTGCGGCCTAGTAATTTGTATTTTGGGGATGTAGATTTTTGGAATGTGGAGTTCTCATCTATTGATTTGGTGGCTATGTATAGGATTGTTCATTTATTATCGCGTATTGTGGTGGTGCCATAACATAGGAAATTCCTTGGTGGGGATAGTAGTGTTGTTTGGTTTGCATGTATGAGTGGTTGGGAAATCCCCAAATTCCCTCGGAACTTGAATCCATCATAGCTCCTTCTTTTGTCTTCTTCTTGTTAGCCAGGCTTCTTGAGCCGTTTTGATTGGCTTTCGATGTGGCTTTGAACGCAGCTTGGCTCATAATCCTTCTAGTATTTAAAATATTTTCTCCCATCTCACCTATTTTGATTTCCTCGGAAAAATGCTTGCCCACGGCAGACACCATATTTTGAAAATAGTCAACTTCTCGAGCTCGGAGAAAAACAATTATTATTTCAGTTTTATCTATGGTTGGCTTGACCATTGCCGCTTGTTCCCTTCACTTTACGACATACTCATGAAAGCTTTCTTCTGTAAACTTCTTCTTCAAGTTTGATAGTGAGTTGCGGTCAGGTGCAATATCGTTGTTGTATTAGAATTGCCTAATAATGTCCTAAGCCAGACCATCCCATACGTGCCAGTGTGAGATCTCCTAATCTATGTACCATTTTGAGGAGACCCAAATTAAGCTTTTACCAAAGTAAATCATTAGTAGTTTTTCTTTACCCCGCGACCCCACATAACTGACTGCAGTACCTTTTCAAGTGACCAATAGGATCACCATGCCTATCATACTTCTCAAATTTTGGGGTTTTGTGTCCCGGAGGAAAGTGCACATAGGGGAGCATGCAAAGGTCAGTAAAAGACACACTCAGCTGGCCACTCAGACCTTGTATGTTTCGCACACTTTGTTCTAAACTCCTCATCTTCCTTGACATTTCTTTTTATTTAAATCTCTTGACCGATTTCTCAACCTAGATCGGATAACCATACTAAGGAATTTGGTTAAATGAGTTGGGTGTTATGTAAATCACCTCGGCCGAAAAGTAGGGGTTTTGGGGGGTAATGATTTGTGGTTCGTTGTTGGGCCTTTGTATGATAGGTTTTGGGAGATATAGATGGGAGTGGTGGTGATGATGCTTGAGGACGGGCAACGAAAGAAGTGGCAACAACATTGTTGGGTGTAGGCCTGTACCAATAGGGCAAGAATGGGTTAGGCACTAAAATATGGGGATAGAGTTAGGATGCTCTCTGTCATTAGACCAAGCTTCCTATATTTCCATCATCCTTATTTTCATAATTCTATTTTCCTTTGTAGTAGCAGATTCTAGAGAAATGGACGGAGATGGACTGTCCTTGGGGTTGATAATGGGGAGATTGTTTTGAGTAATCACCGGGACACTTCCCTTTGACTGGGTGAAATAAGGATGTGATGTCAGGATAACACAAATCAACCACCTATATAAACCTTGTCTATTTTTTCACACACAATATGCATGATAATTTGGAGCATTTAGTAGATACGAAATCACACGTAGTCATGCATGCAATGCACCTAACATTTAAATGCTTTTATCATGTACCTAAAAGGTTGCATGTGTCATCCCTACTTTTTCAATTATTCCACCTCTCGTTTAAGTCTTTCTATTCTTTTATTCCTCTAAGATCTCTATTATTTTTTGACTCTCTAGTTTTTCTCGGTTTCTTTTAAACTATCTTGTATTTTTAGCAAGATTTCGATTTCACCTTTTAGGGGTTGCTTACATATGATGACACCGCATTAATCAAATCATTACGTAGTTCAGAAATAGACATATTAAAATGAAAAAAAGGATCTTTTTTGATTTTCAATATTCTATTAAACAAATTCTTTTTGGTGATTTCATTACATGACTCAAAGAAAAAATATAATAAAAGAAATACCAAAAACAGAATCGACAAAGATAAAGTCTATACAGGTCAAACAACTCTAGACTAAAAAAACAAAAAGACTCTATCAAGTCTGATCTTGCCAACCAATTCCTTCGGCTATCTCTTCACTCATTGCTCTAGCCAATTACCTATCTACCTGTGAAGAACCTACAAATCGGTATACCTAGCACATGAAGTTCATTGTTGTGGAAAAGAACATGACCTTGATCGTGTTCTCATAGTGAGAACGCTTTTGTGAAATATATTTAGCTATTTTTCGGATTCTTCTCTTAGTGACCCTTTAATCTTGGAACGTTCTTCAGATATGTTGCTACCAGGCTTAAACCACTTGTAAGGCCACTTCTCTCTGTTGCGAAAACCAAATGTATATAATGTGAATGAGTCACAAATACTATACAAAAAATTATGGCAGCCACCAAATAATAAATAAGATAATAAAGCAACAATAAAAGGAACACCATAATTTACGAGGTTCAGCCAGTTTTGCCTACTCCTCAAACACAACCAATATTTTATTCCACTCCAAAAATACAAGTGAAATAATAATGCTTTAAGAAGATAAGAAGGCAAATGAGAGGTGTGTTTAAATATTAAATATTAGGCCTCCTTTTATAGAGAAATATTTCCCCTCCAATGAAATCATCCACCGATGTGGGACAATTTCTTTTGTCAATCAACAATTCTCCACCTTAACAAAATTTCACATCTTTAATTTTCTCTCAATAATATATTTTGGTTGTGTCTTCATCTTCAATCCTCAGTATTCAACAATGTTGATCAAATCCAAACGATGTTAAAACTTGGCCGCAGTCACCACTTTTGTCAGCATATCAGCAGGATTTTCTGTAGTATGAATTTTCTTCATCGTGACTCCACCTTCTTCTATGATTTCTCATACGAAATGATACCGAACATCAATGTGCTTCATCCTTGCATGATAAACTTGGTTCTTCGTTAATTGAATAGCACTTTGACTATCAAAAAAATTGTGATACTTTTTGGTTCAACACCAAGCTCCTTTAGCAACCCGTGAAGCCAAATTGCCTCTTTTACAGCCTCTGTAAAAGCCATGCACTATGCCTCTGTTGTAAGCAAAGCAACAGTTGACTGCAAAGTAGATTTCCAACTAACTGGTGCCTTTGCAAAAGTAAACACATAACCAGTAGTTGATCTTTGTTTGTCCAGATCACCCGCAAAATTTGAGTCACAATATCCAACTATAGATTGATTGTCTTTCTGCTCAAAAACTAACCCGACATCTACAGTATTATGAATATACCATAGAATACACTTTACAGTTTGCCAATACTCCTTTCCTGGATTTATGTATATATCTGCTAATAACTCCAACAGCTTGAAATGTCAGATCTCATACGGACCATTGCATACATCAAGCTACCAACAACATTTGTGTATGGTACCTTTAATATATACTCGCGTTCAGCTTCATCCTTTGGCGACATAATAGTACTTGGCTTAAAATGGGGAGCAAGTGGATTACTAACTGGCTTAGTTTTGTCATCTATGCCAAAACGTTGTAGTACTCTCTTCAAATATTCTTTCTGAGATAAATAGAGTTTCTTTGAACGTTTATCTCTTATTATCTCCATGCCAAGAATTTTCTTTGCCTCACCTAGATCCTTCATCTCGAACTCCTTCTTCAATTGAATATTCAACTTATCAATTTCTTCTAAATTCTTGAAAGATATCAACATATAGGAGAATATATATATATATATATATATATATATATATATATATATATATATATATATATATATATATATATATATATATATATATATATATATATATAAAGGAACCATCTTTAAGCTTACGCAAATACACACAATTATCGTATTTTCTTCTCTTGTACCTTTGCTTCAACATAAACTTGTCAAATCGCTTGTACCATTGTGTAGAAGATTGTTTTAATGCGTACAAAGACTTTTCAAGTTTTCACACCGTATTTTCCTTTCCAGCAACTTTGAATCCTTCTAGCTTAGTCATATAGATTTTCTCATCCAAGTTTCCATGTAAAAATGCAGTTTTTACATCCATGTGAACTAGTTCCAAATTTAATTGTGCTACAAAAGGCAACATAATTCTAATGGAGGAATAATTTACAACTGGAGAAAACACTCCATTGTAATCAATTCCCTCCTTTTGAGCATACCCTTTGGCCACCAATCTTGCTTTATAGAGAACATCTACTTGGTTAGGAAATCCTTCCTTCTTTAAAAATACCCAGTTGCACCCAATTGTGTTCTTTTCCTTCGGGAGATTGGCCAATCTTCATGTATGATTCTGATGAAGGGACTGTATTTTATCATTCATGGCAATCCTCCACTTATCTTCTTCTGAACTTTGGACTGCGTCTTTATAAGTGGTAGGAACAACATCAGCTATAATTGAGGTTGCACAAGCAACAGTCTCTATGAGACGAACAGGTTTTGTTATTGTCCTTTTTAGCATGCTAGTTGCTATTAATTCAAGTTGTTGTTGAGGTTCCTGAGTTGTAATCTCCTCTACTGGCTCTCCTTCCAGAGGATAACCTTTATTTGTTTCCTCATCTGCTTCTTGTGTAGGAAAAATGAATTTTCCCTCAAACTCCACCTACTTAGAAGCACCATCATCTTGTTTGATATCTTTATTTGTTACATTGTTTACCATAGCAGATTCATCGAAGGTAACATCCCTGCTAAATATTACTTTCTTTGTCATAGGACACCATAATTGGTATCTTTTGACTCCAGAAGTAATCCTTATAAAAATAGCCTTCTTTGCCCTTGGATCCAATTTCGACTCTGTTGCATGATAGTATGCAGTTGATCCAAACACGTGCAAAGAGTCACAATCTACAACAGGCTTTCCATACCATTTTTCAAATGGTTTCTTGCCATCAAGTAGAAGATAGTAGACGATTAATAAGGTGGTATGCACATGTAATTGCCTTATCCCAAAATTCTTTTGCCTAAGCAAGTATTGGACAACATACATCGTACCTTCTCCAGTAAGGTTCGGTTCATACGTTCTGCCACTCCATTCTGTTGTAGTGTATGTCTGACATTGAAGTGGCGGACGATGCCATCATTTTCAGAGACCTTATTAAAATGATCATTTTTGTATTCACCTCCATTGTTTGTGTGAATACACTTGATCGTCCTGCCTGTTTGATTTTCCACCATCGTCTTCCATTTGAGAAAAATTTCCAACACTTTATATTTGCTCTTTATTGTATACACCCCTACCCTTCGGGAAAAATCATCAACAAAGTTTACAAAATAATGCTTCCAACCCAATTAAGGTGTTTTGGAAGGACCCCAAACATCGGAGTGTACATAATCCAAAATACCTTTAGTATTATGGATTGTCATACCAAATTTAACCCTTGTTTGTTTCCCTTTGATACAATGCTCACAAAATTCCAAATTGCAAGCCTTTACTCCCTTTAACAATCCTTGATCTGATAGAGTTTTCAAGGATTTTCCTCCAGCATGTTCCAAACGCATGTGCCATATCCTAGTTGCTTCAATAGCAAGATCTAGCCCTTGTTGAAAAAGGACATCTAGAATCTCGCCTTGCCACATCCCAAAATGCCCTGACCCGTTAAATATTTCCACCGCAAATTTCGCATTTGACACAGTTATTGTCATAAGCAAAGATGCCAATGATGATGTATTATTGATAAGGGGCCTAAACTACTATATTAAAAATTTTGGCAACCACCAAATAATAAATAATAAATAAGATAATAAAAAGGCAATAAAAGGAACACCAGAATTTAGGAGGTCCGGCTAATTTTGCTTACTCCTCGGACACAACCAATTTTTTATTTTACTTCAAAAATACAAGTGAAATAATACTAAAGAGAGAAGACACAAATGCCTTAAGAAGATAAGAAGGCAAATGAGAAGTGTATTTAAATTCTAAACATTAGGACTCCTTTTATAGGGAAATATTTCCCCTTCAATGAAATCATCAGCCAATGTGGGAGAATTTCTTTTGTCAATCAACACTTTATAGTTTTGAAAGTTTACCACATCACTTTCCAAAACAATTAAGCAAGTCATAATAATGCTCTCTTTATTAGTGGTTAGACCAGCCATGTTGTACGGAGCGAAGTGCTGGCCGAGGAAGAACTCTCATGTTCAGAGAATGAAGGTCGTGGAGATGAGGATACTCAGGTGGATGTACGGGCTCACTAAGTTGGATAAGGTTAATAATGAAGTTATTCGGGAGAAGGTGGGGGTGGCCCCAGTGGATGAGAAGTTTCAGGAAGCGAGGCTCGGGTGGTTCGGGCATGTGTAGAGGAGAAACCCCGATGCCCTGGTGAGGATTTATGAGCGGCTGACGGTGGTTGGTGCGAGTCATGGTAGAGGGAGGCCCAAGAGGTATTGAGGAGAGGTGATTAGGCAGGACATGGCTAGAATGCGGATTTTCGAGGACATGGCCCTTGATAGGAAAGTCTGGAGGTCTACTATCAGGGTTGTAGGATAGGGGCTTCTAGAATTTCATGCACTTCTTCCTCGGGGCAGGGCCGGGGTTTGGTGGGGCTCTACATAGATTATTTGTGTATTGTATTGCATGCCATTTTACTTTTGGTTTATGGTTTCATAATTATTTATGTGATTTCTATTGGAGTTACTAATACCCTTTGTTTTTGTTGATGTTTTTGTTTATCATGTCATTTTGTATGCCATGTTATTTATGGTCTATGTTTACATAATTATTTGTGCTATTTCTGCTGGAGTTACTAATGCTCTGTTGTATTTGTTTTTGTTTTTTTTCTTTTTCCTGAGCCGATGGTCAATTGGAAATAGCCACTCTGCCCTTTCGGATAGGGGTAAAGTCTGCTTACGTACTATCCTCCCCAGACCTCCACTCTTTGGGACTATACTGGGTATTTGTTATTGTTGTAATAGTTCTCTCTCTACCTTAAATTCTTTGTACTAGAAACTCATGGATTCTTCAAGGGCACTTAATTCTTTTCCTAAGCCAAAGATTTTTTTCATCATGGTTTTGTTTAGCTTGGTAACCCAACCTTAAAAGGTTTTCCAAATCTTCTCCTAGTTGTATTATCGTTTCCTAGGCTTTGTCCAATTCTTTCTCTATTTTTTGCAAATAGAATCATAATATATCACTTTCTCCCTCATATTTGTGATGGTCTTTTGGTCTTTCCATCTTCGAGTTGGTACCCAGGTGTTCTCTTAATTTGTTGGACCTGGTCTTGAGGCATCATTCTCATGGATCAACCTTTTTTTATCCCTCAGCTTATTGGGCTTGCAAGTCTTTTTTAAAACTGAGGGCTCTCTCCTTTTCTTGTTATTTTGCAATATTGGTCCGATAATCTTTTTTTTCTCTCCCCAGGACCATTATTCTTGCATTTTGTCATTAAAAATATGGACGTGCGACCTCTTTGTGGCTCTCTCAGGTCCATCACTCACATAAGATCTTTTATCGTACCACATAACGTACCCCGGATTCACATGACCTGTTGTTGGATCTTGCACTTGTGTATTTGATTTCAATTAGTGGAATTTGTCCAAATTTGTTGAGTTAGAGTTTTAGGGAGTGTGGCCTCTGGATATGGCTCAATTACATGAATGTTGAGATCTTCATTATCCGATAGTACTTGATATCCACCCAGCCAGCGTAAGACTCCGTGCATGGCATATGGTTGGACCCTTCGGAAACCCATCAATAATGATAGCTTTTGAGGGCGGACATATATATAACATCTCTCATTGTGATCCATTCTAAGGTCTACTCAATCTGTTTTGTGGTCAAAGATCTTAAACGATCCATCCAGGCTTCCACCCCTAGAGAAGAATTGTAGTCATTGGCTCTTTCTTTATTTATTTATTTTTTATGTAATTATTTTCATTTGTTCCATGGCTCATCTACCTGGGATGGTGATGGAGATGCTCGACCAACCACATCTGCAAGAGAATATTGCATACTTCAAATACATTTGGCCCAGCTTTGCACAGGGTCAATGCTCGATAAATATCTGAAAGGGTGATTGGTGCAAGGGTATGCTGGGATTTTGCATTCAAAACTTGCATAACTTTGGCTAGAGGGGTGTCAATCTTTTGTTCCTTGTCTGGGAAGATCATAATTCCCAAAATTGGCACCATAAAGGCAAAACATATGTGAAGCTCCCATACTTCTTTACTTCTTTTGTACTATGCTCTGCTTTGTGCACATCAAAACTATTTCGCCGCCCAAATCTGGGGTATAGGAAATAAAACGAGCAGCATCCCTTGTTCAAATCTGTATTTTTGACTTGTTTGCTAATGTTAAAAAGATCTAAGAACCGGTGTGAGGTGATGACTCTTGGTAAAATGAGCTTCTAATTTTGCAGACCCCTCCTAATCCAGTGTAACCTGCTATCTCGTCTAATATAGGAGTTAGCTCAAAATAAAAAAAAATGAAACACATTATGGGATGGGTCATAGAAAGGAATCAATTCTTATATCAGGTGCCTCCGAGATTTAACCTTCATGATATTTATCAATGCTGCCAAATATTTAGAGACCGGTTTTTGTCCATTTCTCCCATGTTGTTCCACCACATTTGGAGTTTAAGTGGGGCATCATCACAACTTTTAGAGCTAGGTTCTGAACTTTGCTTATTCTTTACCTGTGAGTGATGGAGGTTAGGGTGGACACTACTCTATTCAAAAATAAATGCAAATTACGCAAAAAAATAACTTTGGGATAGAAAGTGGAAAAAGGCTTCTTTATTTTTTTTTGCAAATACGACCATTCAACACTTCGAGAGAATACTTTTAACATTATCTTTGTTAAGTAAGTAAATTATGGTGACAAGCGACATCAAGTCGATGAATACATCCATTTCCACGAGAAGGATCTAGGGCTATTCCAAAAAGGGAAAAAACGGTATGGGATAGAGGCAAAGCTAAGTAGGACTACTTGTTATAGTAAAATTTGACACACTTCCTTATTTTGGTTCTTTTTGTAAAAGTGAGGGCCAAATCTGATGAAGGTTGCCTACATATTTTATTGGGTAGTGAAAATCAGACATGTGTAGTTAAGCGAAGTTTTTTGAAACTGGAGAATATTTCAAAACTATATGTCTCATGTTTTAGTCACGTATTGCACTCTAATTCACTGTACTTTTATTGTTGTTGAGCTTTAATTGCTAGTGTTTTGTATTTATTATACATTTTATGCTTTATAGGGGTGATTTCGAGTGATGTAGATGTTATGGAGCTTATTCAAGCTATTTGGAGCTTTGAAGTCCGAGTAAAAACCAAAAGGATAAAGTCGGTTTCGCATTTGGGGGTCGAGAACCACACCAGGACTTTAAAGATCAAGCAAAAAAAAAGCAAACTGTGAGAAATTTACACCGATACGACGCACTATGCGACACATAGTGCAATGCAACAGTGTATTTTTGGCTGCTGACAAAAGTTGACCTCTCCAAATTTTCCCACTAATACCCTGCATGGCGCGTCACCCCATGCAGCGCGCCTTGGAAATTGTATAGAGCCAATGTCACATTTCAGCTAGGAGAAGGTAATTTCATCTGGACCAACCCTATTTGGTATAAATATATGAAAATACATTATTTTCTGGACTTTTGACACATAATCGATCGGAGGAGGCAAAGGAAGAGTTGGAGAGCAAAAGCACAAGATTTCATCATTCCTTCCTCACTCAAGATCCGAATTTGGATTGAATTTATGTTTTTCTATCTTTTAATTATAATTGTGATGAATTACTCCATGTCTATAGAGTAGTTCCCTTTACTTTTTATGGATCTGGTGTATTCATATTTGTTTGTAGATTATAACTCTAGTTTTTTGTATTGAAGAGTTTTTGGATGATTTAATTGTTGTATGTATATTCACTTGTTCATATAATCGAGAGAGTCATAACTTGTGATATCTTTGCATTATATTGTTGGTTGAGTTCATTATTTCTTTTTAGTAATCGAAAGATGCTAGTTGAATCGTTGATTAAACTTAGTTAGGAGGATAATCTAGAAAGGTTCTCCTAAAGACCAATCCACTACGCCATACCTTCACAGAGCTTAAATTGGTTCATCTCGTGAGGTTGAGACTTAATCAAGAAAGGAGTTTCTACTAAACAATTGAATTAATAATTAAGTGAATTCGAGAGACTACTTCAACATTAGAAGTGAATTATCTAGAGTTAAATCTCAGACAATTATATTGCACATATCCTATCAAAACTCTTTCTTTTCCCATTGATATCTTTCTTTGCTTAGTCCTTGCTTCGATTGTCATTAGTTAATAGCTCTAGATTCTTAGTTAATTTTAGTATAACTTACATAAATCTCAATTGTTGATCATCTTAGATAGCAATCAAGCTATAAACTACATTAATATTGTTTAACTTCAATCATTGTGGATATGATGTTTTACTATACTATATTTGATTAGGGAGCATAATTTAAGTGGTGCTTTGCGCTCATCATTGACTCACCTTGATTTTTGAACACATGGATTTTAATAAAAACCAGGTTATTTTCACTTTTCTTATTTTCTCTCTCTTGATCTTTATCACTTTTTCTTTTACTCAAGAAGCCGGTTAGCATTCAACCCAACAAATAATGTACAATTAGCATTTAAGATGCAATTGATAGTTTTTAAAAGGGTTACACTTGTCTTAGACAGTCCTAACTCATGTATTAAGCCCCCTAAATTAAATACATATGATGTAAACAGACATTGTTACTAAAGATTTGGCATGTGGCTTGATCTTCTAGGTTTAAATCCTTCTGGGAGAGGTGTCTACACCTGGCTTACCCAAGCGGATAACTCGAGCGGAAAAGGCGGGCAACGTATTGGGAGTGCAAATGTAAACCTGGCGTAGTTACTGGTCTTAACCCCGTCCTAACTAGTGTGACTTCTAACCAAAAATAGGACACGCGCATGTATGCACCAATATATTCATAAGACTCAGAAGGGAAAGCGTAAGAAGACGATTTGTACAGTTCAGGAAAATATCAAAGTAGTAAAAGAACGACTATTAGCACATTAGGCCTGAAACACATAATATCAACAAATCAGTGAAAGCCAAGTTATACTCCAAGCTTGAGTTTTGAACCATAAACTAGAGATTCTGAGTTCGATCCATTACAGAGTCGCTAGAGCCGTCACACCTTCTTTTTTGGGGTGTGGGGAAAGAAGTTTTTTATTAAAGTGACATTATTTGAAAAATTGTTATTATTATTATTATTATTATTATTATTATTATTATTATTATTATTATTATTATTATTATTATTATTATTATTTATAAGGTATCGCCACTTGGAATTATTTAATTCCGGTGTTCCAAATCATCAATTTATTAATCTCTATTCACGGAAAGTTTTGACTCTGAATTATGGGCTGCGAAACTAGAAGACCGGGTAAGAAATTTTGTTGACCGAAAAGAAGAAGTAAGTCACTCCCAATATTTTGTGATTCTAGCACGATCGCTTAATAATTTTCTGATTGGCTTAATTAATTCGGATATTCTATATTTTAAGTGATTTATGTATTTATGCGTTTAAATCATTTTTATTTGCTTATTTATGGAATTATATTAAAATAAGTCACGCGTACGTATATTTATTTTGTTTGGCGTGTCAAGAATCAAATCATGCATATGTATACACAATAATAATACTTTGTTATTATTTAAAAAATAGTTTGTTAAGTCGTGCGGATGTGTACTTTGTCTTTAACTCGAACGTGTACGTAGCCACGATAGTTGAGTTGTTTGAATCGTACCCAAAAGCATGCTAACATATTTATTTTCATAAACTACTTTAAGATTGTTGTAGGGTCATGGATTACGAAAAATACCGTAGGAAACGTTCAACCATTTAAGATTCTTTTAGCAAGTTCCTAAGTCAGTAAGATACCAGAGAAATTCGGTGATATTAACACTTGGCTTTGCATTTAACTTGAAAAGCTACAAGGTATAATCAAATTTCTTGATTTCTAAGAAAATTCTTACAACTTGTTAAATAGTTGAAACATTTGAAGATCCAAAACATCGACCCATATGAAATTAGCGTGAATTGATCATGAGAACTTCATTTATAGCTCATCGGGCGAAACAAATATCATTCGGTAGCCCAAAATTTCAATATGCGTTTTATAGCCCAAAAGTAATTCTCGTGGCTAGCCCAAACCGATGTCTGCTTCTTTCTTCGTTGATGCAGCACCTCTAAACATAGCTCAGATTTCTCTTATGAGATCTGGTTGATCTCTGCAGATCTGCAAATTGAGAATAACAACTTGAAATCTCTTATGAGGAAGTTGAAATTCCTTCAAGGAGCTTAAATTCAACAAATGCAAATAGATCTCGATCCCTTATACAAAATAGTGTTGTATAATGCAAACTCCAGCTAACCCTTCAAAAAAAATGGGTTATGGGAGTTTGTTCATAGTCTTTATACTCTTCTCTTTTCTCTTCGCTTATTGGAATTGTACAGACCAATAGTTTATATTAGGTAGTAAAAAGAATATTGGCAATTTTATACTGAATTTAGCCCCTAGCGGTCTCTTATATACATCAGATAGCTTCAATCAATGATAATATCCATTTTGATTATGTTTCTTTAATTCTGATCTCTCTTTCGGATCCTTTAGCCTGTGTTTCATTACTTTTATTCTTTTTATTTATTTATTTATTTATTTATTTATTTTAGGAGTCAATTTTTTTCCTAGTCCACTTGACTTTTTTCCTAGTCCACTTGACTTTTTTCCTAGTCCACTTGACTTTTTTTGGATATAACAAATGGAGTACATTCAGCATGTTTGTCAAGTATTTTATTTGATAAATAAGCTATTTTTAATTGTTTTCACATATATTAAGAAACTCATCTTTTATTATTAATTAACAATGAAATTGACCATATTAACTTTATTATCTCTTCACATAAACCTTATTCTATTTAATATATACAAAATAGACTGTCACTAGACAGAAAATATACAAAATAGACTATCACTATACAAAAAATATACAAATAGACTGTCACTATACACAAAATATACAAAGTAGACTGTCATTATACAAAAAATATACAAAATAGATGTAACTATACAAAATATTTACAAAAAAGATTATCATTATACAAAAATACATGATACACTTCAAATACACAGTGTGCACATATTACACATTTTTAAGACAGATTGTACATTCATGATACAAAATGCAATTGGGGTACACAAATATATACACAAGTACACTTGAGATAGATTCAATATACACCAAGGATACACTGTCAAACTTAGGATGCAATATTTATACATTGCCAAAAAGGGTTGCTCTACCGCGCTAGGTAGGGGTTGAACCTACGACCTTCAGCTTAGAAAACAAGCGCTTTACCCACTAAGCTACAGGCGCTTATATTCCTTTTGGCTATTATATCTAATACTTTTGGGCCGAAGAGCCATTTTTTGTTAGTAGGACAAAACATGGGCTATTAAAATTTTGAGTGGCCATAGACAGTAGTTTTCTCTTATTTATTCAAACACGCTTGGCCACAATTGTTTAAATGAGGTCTTATGTGATCAAATCGTGATACCTAGATTAACACCTTAGCGCTCAGATTAATAGGATTAACGTGATTAATGAAAATAAGGTTTAGCAATTTAACTAACAAAATTCTAACAGATTATGGTGATCAAAAGAAGGGAGAAATTAAAAAATAGCAAGATTTACAAGTAGTCGTTCGAAAATAGTCCAGTTTCAAAATTAATCGAAATTTAGCCACTTTTCTTGTAAAGATAAATCTGAACGAAAATACTATTCAAAATTCGAAAAAATACTCCAGCATAACATACTGAAGTTCCAGTATAATATACCGGTCTAGCATAATATACTGGAGTTTGGAGCACCGGCGCTCTACTCTCCAGCATACTATATTGGAGACTGTAAAGTATACCGGTCCATCATAATATGTTAAAGTTCATACACAGGTACACTAAACTCCAGTATATTATGCTGGGTCGGTCTCTGCTGCGATAAAATAGTGGCTATTTTTTATTGACTTGGTAAACGTTGACTATTTTTTAATGACTAATCCGAAAATAGATTGGACCGTGCTAGTTTTACTCAAAAGAAAGAATTGTAAAAACTAGGGGTGTTCAAACTAAACCGAAAAATTAAATTGCACCAAACCGAAATACCAAATCAGACCGATTAAAAATCCTGACTGGGTTTGATTTGACTTGATTTGGTATTAAAAAACAAAATGAATTAAACCGACATATAACTATATAAATTTTATTTATATTTTTAAGAGTTCATAGTGAGTTTGCTTTAGAAAATATAGAAATATTTGAGATCCTCTCATGTATTAATCCTGGAAGCGTAAATTAATGAAAAAATATTGTTAGACGACTAAAAAATAACTATCATGTGTTACTATAAAAATTCTCCCATTAGAATATTTTAATATATCATATGTTTGTCAATTTTTTTCCATATTTACAAAACATATTCACTTATCAAAGCTTTATCTATAATTTTAATAAAGTAAGATTTGAATAATATTCATGTAATAAAAAAAACAAAAACCCGAAAAATCCGACAAAACCAAACCAATCCAAACCGATATTGTTGATTTGGTTTGGTTTTGATAAAACCCGAACTAATCCGGTCCATGTACACCCCTAATGCAAACTAGGGGTGGGCATCGGTCGGTTCGGTTCGGTTTTGGAAATTATCGGTTTACAAATATCATAACCCGATAACCAAATCGATAAGATATTAGTTATCGGTTATCGGCTTATCGGTTATTGATCCTTATCGGTTCGGTTATCGGTTTACCCGATAGATAAAACTAAAATTAAAAGTGCTCAATTACTCAAATTGAATATCAAAAAATTGCTACTCCTCTAACCATAAATTTCACATGAGTAGAGAAGACACCAAGACTGGCGGTTAGCAAACAGAAAACATAAATCAGAAGCAAACAGAGGCAATAATCAGAAGCAAACAGAGGCAAAAATCTTGAGCAAATAGAACAATTAACAAGAAGCAAACAAAAAATCTTGAGCCAAAAGTTACACGATGCGATTGACGAGTGAGGGAGTGAGTCGACGTGACTGGCGGAGAACTGGTGAGGCTCAGGCACTGGCGTGGTGTCTGGCGGAGAACTGGTGGTGAGCTTGAGAGTTGAGGCTCGGGCGTCTGGCGTTACACGATGCGATTGACTGTTTGGAGTTGGGGGCTGCGGCAAAAATACAATGAGAGAGACAAAGACTGAGTGAACTGAAGAGGGAAGGAAATTAGTAAAATAAAACCCTAGTATATACTTAAGGGTAGATTAGTAAATTACTTCATTCTTATTGGGTTATCGATTTTTACCCAATAACAAAAATACAAACCGAGACGAAACCGATAACCCAATAAAAAAAAATTACCCCGTTACCGAACCGTTAACCCAATAACTCAATACCGATAACCCAATAAAGAATTAATGGTCCGGGTTATCGGTTTTACCCGATATATGCCCACTCCTAATGCAAACAAAGAAATATTTTGTGTTGTACTTAGCCAAATGAGCTCTTAAAAAAAACCCCAATAAGCGAAAAACAAAGAATGTCTCGAAATTAGGAGTGGAGTTCACAAGCTCAGAAGAGCTCCAATACCTCCTTTTGTTGTAAATTGTGTGTCATCGCGGTACGTGACACAATTTCAGTGTGAAGCAGAAAATATATTGGTATGAATGTGTTGTTTTTGTGTCTTCGAATGTTTTAGATTATTATTATTTTTTAAACAATACTTTAAAAAAATAGTTGCTTTAATTCATAGCATAACTTCTATTTACTTCCTTATATTTTCTATTCAACTATTTGCTATGATCATAGTATTTTGAATCGAGGTCCTCTTAAAACTTTTATTTGTTTTCTTTTAGCAAATGCGCTAGCTAAAACTTGATCAAATATGGAAAAAAAATAGACTTAGGAAAGACATGTTTGATTAAGTTCCATTCATAAGTTATACAAGTACTTTTCTAAACTCATACTTGCTTATTGGCGATTGAAATTTAAAATCGCAGTAATGTTTATTATAAGTGCATTATAGCCAGCTTATATTGCCTAATTCTCCTGTTTATTTGAACATCCAACACTTGTGTTGAATATACTTAGAGGCGAAAGTAGATATTCCTTATGAACCACAGCCTAAATTGACACACCTTAGATGGTTTTTATCCCGGTTAGTCCTATTAAGCCTAAATCAATTATTCCTTATTTTGTAAGTAGCTGAACATTTAGCCTTAGCTTGTAATAACGAAAAACAAGAACCATGGGGTTGAGACTTGAGAGTTAGTTCATTTGGTTTGCTCCCTGGGAAGTTTCAAACCCAATCAATACGGCAGCCTTATAGGAAGATGATTCAGTATTTGTAAATCCCAGAATAACTCATAGAACAAAAGAGTTAAAGATTTACTGCAAAGATGAAGTTCGAATCACTAGTAAAATGATGGAGACATTGATGTAATAGTCACACGTTCGCATTAGATAACTAGTCAATTTCACGTATGTTTTGTTTTATACGTGTATGTGTTTTGTCATTATCGGTTCGGGAGGCTGGCTGTGCTATCATGCTATTGAATTCCATCATCCAACAACTTTACACAGAAGTTGGTTGCTGCTAGCTTCTCGCCAATTTTCGTTGGTGATCTTGTAACCATTTCAAGAAGCCCGTCTAGCTCAGTTGGTAGAGCGCAAGGTCGTTCCTTATTTTAAAGTTGGCTCGAGTCATGGAAGCAGTAACTATTGCTTGCAGTAGGACATATTGTCTACAAATGTTTTTATCTGTTGCTATCTACGATTTAGTTTTCTAATTGTTGTTTTGCTTCTCTCACCTTTAGCCGAAAGTCTATCGGAAACAATTTCTCTGCCCTTCCAAGGTAGGGGTAAGGCTGCGTACATCCTACCCTCCCAAACCTCACTTGTGGAACCACATTGGGCTACTGTTGTTGTTGTTGATCTTGTAACCATTCCAGTGACGCTTTGCTCCCAATTCAAAAAAATTCAAGCTCTTCTGAGGATCCTTACTATTTGGAGAAATTGTGGGGTGGGGGTTGGGGGGGGGGATAACAGAGTAGAAATAGATTTACAAGGAGCCATTAACTAAGTTCACCAATTACAGCAATTCTTCCCCCAAGATTGATTACATAAGCTTGTATAGGTTGTTCTTCCTATATATCAAAAACTCACCTTCAAGGTAACTAAGCAGATCGAATAAAGATTTTTCAGTGGCCCCGTTGAAGTGCTCCAAAAGATCAGAAAGCGTGACCTGCATATTTATCTTGTTATCCTACAATGTCCTTCCATCAACAAGGAATGTGAAACTTAAGATTTAAATGTCACTACAAAGGACCAGTACTTACCCCATCATCAAAGTTCTTGAGCCAGCTCAATATGGATTCTTCTGTGGCATCCAGAGTCCTAAAACTTTTGACTTCTGCTGCTTCGACCCTTTGGCGTTTTGTAGGAATGAGCAAATCACCTTCACTGGATGCAGCTTCTTTCCTGTTCGTCTCAGTCAGGAGATGATATTCTGCTCCGTCAGTATTCCCAGGAGAAGCACCCTTTGTACCAGCGACAACAGGTGCTTCAACTATGCCACCATCTCCCTGCACGTCAGATGGAACGTTCTGTAGTATTTCTGATATGTCATTCGAACATCCATCTCCGTTGCAACTTCGCTCATAATTGGATGAAAATACTTCAGCTGATACTCCTGCCTCATGCATCGTCAAATATGCCTTTATCTGACCATAACTTACCTGCTTGTCAAGAACAATTATTTAGCTTCAATATGGTTGGCATGCAACCCCGCATACCTTAGCTATAAAGAACGCACTACATTTAAAAACAATCTATAATATGAGTGATTTCAACGTAGACCTCACCTCTTCTGGTAACTCAGTTTTGATGGGCTTCAATTTTTCCTTACCAACTTTTGAGACAGCATTCTGGATGCTCAAGAATGTCTCTCTTGTCAGCCCAGTCTCCTCACAAAACCTGGTCCAATTCATTTTGTATCCCTCTCGTGCAGCTTCGAGTATATACTCTAGCACAGTTTGTTCCTTTATTGCAGCTGCTCTACCAGGAAAATTCTACATGGAAAAGAATATGTAAGAATTGTAATAGACAAGCCGGAGTTGCATTCAATAAATCCTAAGAATGACTCACAGCAATTTCTTTGAACGTAAGACCATCCTCATGCCACATCTTCCATGCTTCAAATTTTGCTGGTGTTAATTTTTTACTGCTTGGAACCATGACAGTCTTACTGGGAACAGAGGTTTGGCTGCTTGAACCCCCATCCAAAGAAAGATTGCAAGCTTCTGATAGACGCTTAATGCTTTGAAGAAAATTATCCCCATACAGTTTTATGAAATGCTGCAACAGAATTGAGAAATCAACTCCAGCAACACCAAACAGTCAGATAACAATAGCGTGCACCAACAGAAACAGATGCAAAATCAGTTATAACATTCAGGAATCAAAGTAGAGTCTAACAAAAGATAATATTTTGCAGGATGCGTGGTTCCAGCAATAAAGATGGCACCAAAAATAAAGCAGAAAGGTGAATCATGGATCAACCTCCTGATATGGTGCAACAGGGAAAGAGAACAAACACAAAAAGTAGGCACATGAGCACAAAAATTACAGAAAGGAGCTTACACAGAGTTTGACAAGTGACTGTAATACGAATATCACAAAGTTAAACAAGGCCCTTAAATTACCAGGGTTATCTCACACAATTTGCAACACTTCCCATTATAGTGAATACATAATTCCTTGGAGTTTCTGGTATGCGTCAACCAGTAAAACAACAGTTACAAGTATTTAGATACCAGTATTCAACTACTAAGAATACCTGGTTTACACCATCTATATTAGCTAGTCTTGCTTTTGTAGAAGGCCTGGTCAAGCTTATCCTTTTCAATGTTTGGTCTCCACAGACTGCATACCTGGAAGTGACAACTGGACAAATAAATTTGTATCTCACTCTTATCTATCCAAGACAAATACTTTCAGAACATGCATGTAGCAGCCTTTGTAATTCAAATTACTTGTCAAGGCAAAATTCCACAAGAATGAGCTACATACTATATTATGTACTTACGGAGCAGTTCCAGTAGCTCTGGCAAGCTTAATTCTCTCTTCTATAAGCATTTTGTACAATTGAGTTTCAGCCTGAACAATTCACGAGGAAAAGAGATATATTAGTGTGGCCACCACACGATTTAACCATAAAGAAGTCAAGTTTTGGAAGTTGAAATGTCTGAGCCAAACATTTGGATAGCCTGTGAAATTATGGGTATGCACTTTTACGTGGATTATACATTGTTTCAAGTTCGAGTTCAATTCTGATTTGTAAGGAGTTTCAAGCATTATATGAAGTTCAGTAAGTAGCTAAGATGTACATGAAGCATATTAGAACATCACAGCAGCTACGGCCAGCTGAGGATGTTTGATAATTGAGTTCTGCCATTTTGCATAAGCAAGAGAACTCTGAGGCAGAGAACTAAGATCTGGAGGGGTTAATTAAGTTCTTTGCTGCATAAAGTTGGCAAATGTAGGATTTTAAGTAAGCAGTTTCAGCCAAGTGCTAAACAGAACTGCAATTGTAACCGGCAATGGAGGCGATGTCAGACTTGAAAGGCAAGATCTGCCTGCAACTCCTAAGGCCTCACTTTTTTCTTAAATGATTGGACAAAACAACCTCATTTTGTGTCAACTTTATCTAAATTTAAAAAAGAAACACGAATTACAAAATAAAAACTATTTTAGATCGAGTCGTCGATTGTCTCTTCAATGAATGATAACACTCTGATTTATTGGCATTTTTTTGAGTTGGGTGCTCTTTGAGAGATCAAACTTAATTTAATACAAAAATAATTCAATAATTCCGTTAACTTTAACAAGAGTTTTACTACTTTATCAATTTATCTATTTAATTTAAACCAATTTTACTTTGAACGGATTTAACATTTCATTGATTCGTAATGAATTTTACTTAAACCCAAAAAACCTGTTTAATTTATCGTAATCATTTATCAAAATCTAGCAATTTATTATACTCTTATAATTCTAATTGTTTATTAAACTCCAACAAATTTAATGAACTTATAAGCTTTTATTGTTTGTGAGCACCAAACTTATTATACATAAAATACAGTCTTAAAACAATGAGAGTAACATCTTCGTTTAATTACTTATTCATAAACAAAAACATGCTCCAAAGAATAATAATAATATCTCAGTTGGATTACTCATTAAACTACCATGTCTTTAGATAGAGTAAAAACAGCCACGCCTTTAGTAACTGTAGTATTACAAAAGCCCACAAGCCCTATTATTAAAAGCTTTCAATCCAAACATACTTACATTAAATGAGGTAAAGTAAAGAGGAGTATTTCTCACTTACTGTGTCTCCAATTTCTATTGCAAAACGCATGTGCCTCTAGGACAGTTCTATCCATCATCTATTTCTAAAATGGCCTAAAAGGACAAATGGGGAATGGAGTGACTCACTCCCATCTTTCCTAGAGAATAAATCACCTTAATTAGTGGAGCTGGCACTCGTTAATGTATTAACAGGTTCAATTTATACTACAAAACATAATAGAATGTAATTTACACCTATATAGAGACACATTTTAAGAAAGCATGTTTGGGTGAACCCTAACCCTCTTGCATCAAGGAGGTTCTGCCCCTGATTCCGTATTGGATAGAAGAACCAGCATATAATTCCTTTCAGGACTTGGAAGACACTAATACGAAGAAAAGAATAGTGATGATGCAACAATTACGATTATATGAATCACACAATTGGTGACTGAAGAAAAGGAAAAAAGAAAGAGCACATACTTGTGAAACTCCTTCAAATTCCTTTGAAGCCAAACCATCGATTTCACTCCCTTCATTGGGTGTATCTCTATTTTTCTCATCAAGATCCATATCAGGAGTCTCCGGTAAAAACAGTGGAGGTTGATGATCAGGGCTACTTGATCTTAGAAACTGCAAACCCTTTTCACTGACACTGATGCATGAATTTTTAATATTCTGTCATTCATTTGTAGATACACAGCAAGATGCTTAAAAGGATTTAAAGAGAGGATCCGCCGTTGACGGAAGTATAATATGAAAATGTTAAATAAATCCTAGTAGAAGTCAACAGACGTATAAGGAAGTATCTACCTCACAGTTTTGTACATATCTTTGAAGGTTTCTACCAAATAATCTGCAACAAGGCACATTGTTTTGTTAAAATCCCTTGCAATTGAAATTTGATGATAAGAAAAAGGCCTTACACTTAATACTTAGCACTATCTCACAAGGAAAAGGAGCAACCATTCGAAAGAATATATATGCTGAAAGGTATGACCCTCCATCCAGTATAGATACACTGAAGTCTAGTGGTATGAGGTGCAGCTTGTGATGTGTGCGTTAGGGGCACGTCAAGGATTCGGTCTACCTCAGACAAAAATCTGGTATTTAAGTGAAGAAGAGTAGATGGGCATATTATCCACTAAGTTCGAAACCGTGCTCCACCGGCCCTCGGGGTATTTCTAGGTTATCAAAAAGAGCGCCCATAAAAAGATTCAGGTGTAAATCATGTCTCACGCTTTCTTGCAAATTTCCCTTCTTTTTTTCCTTGATAACCGAGAAACCTCCGAGGAGAAATTGGCGCATGGTTTGGACTCGGCAGATAATGGGTCCCCGCCTTTACAATTCTCCACTCCTTGATAACCGAGAAACCTCCTAGGAGAAATTGGCGCATGGTTTGGACTCGGCAGATAATGGGTCCGCCTTTACAATTCTCCACTGAAAAAAGTCACACTCTTGTCTGCAGCAGGTTTCGTACTCGTTACATGTGCCTAACCCACTCATCACGAGTTGCGCTCTTACCACTAGATCAAACCTAGGAGCTTGCCAATTTCTCTTTTTCTAACGCTATTATCCCATGGATCAGGTAAATGCTATAGATTTTGTTGATTCCGGATGCTATATCTTCTTTCTTCTAACAGTTCAGAGATCCGGGGGGGAAAGAGACTCTGAGGTATATCAACTGCATTTAAAATAACAGTTGCTCATACATACCACGTGAAATCAATTGGTAAGCCAGTCCCTTCCACCAATTTGCAGATAACTCCTTTCCAAGACCATGAAATGGAAGCTTATCAAACTGAGCGTCAACAATTTTCTTGGTCTGTCATTCAGAAAAGGGTTAGTACAAGGAGCTTGGTGTCTTGGGCGCTCAACTAAAGATGAACCAGTAATTCTACAGACAACTTTTAAACATTCAACTATATGCAATGAGGATTTATGTTGACAAAATGAACAATGCTGACACCCTTATATCTGAATTTCAGCACCTGATCCTTAATAAAGGGGTACCAAGCGTTTTTACACACCTTAAAACAAAAGGTCTAACTCATCTTAATTTAGCCCATAACACATATCAACTGGAAATATTTAAAGTAAAAGAAAATAACTTTTCTGTGAGTTTGTATTATTTGAATAGAAGCTTCAAAAACTTGGAAGTACATCTCCACATAAAGAATATGATATTGCATCCCGTTTTGTCTGACCTACATTATATTTTAACCGTCTCAAATAGATGGACCCCTTTTAAATTTGTTGCCTTAGAGAATCATTTTTGTTTAATTTGTTTGGCAGGTGGGAGATAGCAGAGTGAGTATCGAACATTGCACCTCAAGGATGCAAGCTAGAATCTACTAGTGGGCTCTCAACTAATTCTCCTGTTTACAAGAATTCAAATCGACATTGTATTGGGCATCATTATTCTTTTTTTTTAATGAAAAAATCATATTTTGTAACTTCCAAATGCTTTTTAATCTTAACTTCAGAAATGCTGATACAATTACAAACTTTGTTGATACCATAACCAAATATAAGATTCATCATTCATCCATTTCTTCTCCACTCGAAAAAAGGTCTCACCATTGGGGAGACAGGAGTATTCAAGAATTCAGTTAGTGTTAAACAATAATTAAAAAACATATTCTTTTATTTAACATTTTAATGAGAGCTTACTCGAGATCCACGAAGAATGCCTATGGGCAGATTCAAGCCCCAACGGCCTCCACATGACTGAATACAGGCCATAAGAAGAAATGCTTCTCGGGACAAGTCCTTTTCCTTCATTGAGCTAGTGCAAATATCACAGTTTCCTGGAAACAGCATACAGATTCATTTCACTCTTTAAGTAATTGCTCGTACCTCATCCCCAAGTATAGAAACCCAGAAATGTAATCAACCAGTCTATTTAAGAGGCCCATAGCATAAGACCCATCAGAACATTTTAAAACAAAAATATTTTGTCCCATTCAGTTCTTTTTCTTCTTTACAGTGTGTCGGAGATTAGTCAATGTTGTAGAATCAGACACTAATTTTATGCAACAATGCTCTAACCTCTAAAATGTGAAATTAGACAAAACTCCATGTCCTAGATGCTTTGCGCTCTAAGTCGACACAAATGTTAAAACTCTTTTGTAAGATCCCAATTACGTAAACAAGACATCCTTCTATGTCAGTAACAGATGACTATTCATGATTTTGTGTTGGTAATCAATAATAATGGCACAAAATCAAGTCAAACATAAAAATCTTGAAAAAATACCAAGATATTCCCAGGAAAAGAGAGATTTTGATAGAGATCATACCACAATCATCGTGGGCATACCCATCCGCAAAGTAATCCAACAAATATTTTCGTCTACAAGTTGACAGCATGCAGTAATGTTGTGCAGCAGAAAATGCTTCCATAATAGCTTTTCTTTGAGCTGCCTGGCAAGTAGTCACAAATACCAGGATGTTCAACAGAACTAAAGAGACAAATGCAATATATGGTCCATTTTGGAACCAGAATGAAGAGCAACATACTGAACGAGCTTCTGCAGAGTAGAAATCAGCTTTTGCGAAGTCACTTCTTGTGTAGTAAAGCCAGCAAACTGAAGGAATACCGTCTCTGCCGCATCGTCCACTTTCCTGGTAGTAAGACTCCAGACTCTTTGGGCAGCCGTAGTGTATCACATACCTTATGTTTGGTTTATCTATACCCATGCCAAAAGCAACAGTTGCAACCATGACATAGAATTCATCTCTGATAAATGACCTGCAATAAGAAATGTATCCCATACTTCACTCATGAGGCCATAAACAAACACTAATACACAAGAACAGCTATTAAGCATAGCAAAAGAAAGGCAGATAAATTGGTTTCTGTGACAGACTTAGAAAGGCCAATTAATTGCCCGTGCTAGCTTCAAAAGCAGAAGAGCTAAAAGAAGAAGGATGAAACCTATGAGCCTCCTCACGTGCTTTATTAGCCATTTGCCCATGGTAGATTCCAGCTTTGATTCCTGCCTCATGAAGTGATTTGAAGATCTACAAAAAAACATGATAATGGTATCATACGTCAAGTCACTAGGTCCCAGTGACATTGAATCACTAGTAAAGCATGATGCACTGTTACGATATCATGAGAATGGAAACGCATCCATTTGACTTGATACTATCACGCAACAAGGACCAACAGTCTGTTGAAATCATCAGAACCTAGCAGACTAGCACGTGGAGAGACAGAATAAAGGAAAAGGGAAACTACTAGACAGGAGGAAAAATAAAGTTCAGCATTTTCTCAACTGAAACAAACTGTAAGTTCCAAGCAAGCCAAACTTCATGCATCTAACCACAAAACCTTGGAGAAGGAAGACATTGAAATAAAAAGCACAAGGGACTAATATTTGCAATACTTTCTACTCATTAATAGGTGTATTAAATCAGATAAACCGGTAACGTCCTAGTGGACATGACAGAGGTGAGATGTGGACCTCTTCAGTGTCTTTGACAGTTGTACAATATATTATTGTTGAATTTGCGTTATCCACATATTTAGAGATCTCCTCCACCAGCTGATCAACAAATTGAGAACTACGACTAAAAGATTTGACTCCATAGAAAAGATTTTTGCGATCAAATGAGCCAATAGCAACATGAGGGTCTTTCATCTGCAAGGAGTTCATAATGTCACTCCGAACTCTGAAAAGTAAGAAAAGAATAAAATTATTCGTCCAAAGCTTCTAAGATCTAAATAAAGAGAAGAAAAACTAAGACAAACAAAGTGGACTGTCAGCTTATATATACAAGTCTAACAAAGCTATGGTGCACATTCAATTTTATTATTATCCAGTAATATCAAGAGTTAAGCACCTCATGCTATGAGAGACGTGAATAAATTCTTGACAAGGATTAGAAGTTGCGAATAGTTTAACAAAAAACATAGATAGCATAAACCTGATCCGGCTTAACTTACAACAGAAGCTGCATAATACACAAGCATGCTTGTAAAATTAGAACAATTAGTCAAGAGACAGCAAAAGTTAACATAATTCAATTGACTGTTAGGTACAAGAGTACCGTGGTAAAGGATATAATTAAGGCTGATATAGGCTAGCTAACAGTTGAGCTTGAATATCAATTTTCCTTTTATCACCGGGAAACGACCAACTCACCCTAATAAATGTCCCTCTAAAATACAGTTGTTTATAACATCAAACACTGGAATCCCAACCAAAAAGTAGAAATTAAAATATTAAACAGTTTTTGGTAGAAAGTGTACTGAGTGGTCCAGATACTAACAAGCAGCAAGGAAACAAAATTATGAGATGGAATAATTGTGAGCAGTGTTGTCAAAGGCGCGCTTAAAGCGCGCTTAAGCCCTGAAGCAAGGCTCAAAACACGTTGAGCGCTTTGCCTCGCTTTGTGTGCGCTTTAGTGTGTCGTCAAGGTTCTAAGGCATACTTTTCCTTGCCAATGAGTGTAATCCTGAAAAGGTGATATTAAACAATTGATATTTCACTTTCTAGTAAATGTTTTTCAATTTCTTTGTCCATATATTTACTATTCATGCTTTTAATTAATAGTCTTGGACTACATATACATATTTTTATTTTTTTTCGAGTTGCGCTTTTTTTCATTAAAGCCCGCGCTTTGCGCTTAAAGTCTCAACGGACCTTAGAGCTTTTTTGCGCTTTCGCCTTTGATAACACTGGTGTAGAGAAAGAAACTATATCCAGTTAGATCCTGTCCACCATGTTTCTGAAGCAGAATATGGCCCCGAAAAATTAAAAGATAAAAAGAAACTGCAGAAGTTGGGAAAGCAAAAGTAAAAAAACATATTACAGAAGTTGAAAAAGTATATACTTTTCTGTAGCAGTTGCTGTTAAGCCAACAAATGGAACATTCAAAAGAACATTACGCAGCTTGTCTAACTGTTTATACTCCACCCTGCAGGAGAAAAGGAGAACCATGAGACAACAGGAAAAAGGCCAAGGAAATATCATTTACAAGGCAGAAGCAGATTAATACTACAAGAGAGAACCAAAATGCCCAAGCAATACTGAAGTGAAAGAGCAAAGAAATAATGAAGAACCATACCCTACAAGGCAGAAGTACACTCCACAAGGAAGAACAAAAATATCTTTGATGGAACGATGCTATAAATACACTATTACTAACATCTTTCTTCATGCTTGTAGAATTCAATATTCATCTGAAGAAACTTTCAAGCTAGAGCTACTAGAACCAAAGATGAAGGTATATACAATTCTCAATCCACTTATAGAATAGTGCATACATTTGTAGAGAATGCACTTCAAGGTATTAAGGTTCACTGATTAGTGCAAAATTATAACCTTAACCACCATGTGTGCTTCTTGTACCTTTTCAAGTTTTCCTATCTTACACAATCACATATCCGTCTTAACATTTGCATTTTCGTTTGGGTCTAAACAAGTTCATCATTTACTGCCACATAACATTGTTTGATGAAGACTGCCACATAACATTGTTGGTCTCAATACCACTCTATACGACTTGCCTTTAACTTTGTTAGGTATTTTTTTCAAACAGTAAAGAGAATTTCATTAAGCAGCAGCATTAAGATGCAAAAAAAACAAAGTGAAATTCCTTCTAACAGTGAAAGGAACCAATAAAATCTATCTGTATTCAGCCTCCTGTACATATTCCTATACACACCAAAAATACAACAAAAATATACAATTAGTCCTGATCCCTTTTGATAAGGTAAATAATTTTATTAACAATTGGGAACTAACCCCGTATACATGCCGTATACCAAAAAAAGAGAACCTACACCAAAATATAGTTCTCAACAAAAGAGATCCAATCCCCTACATTAGTCCTGATCTTAAGCATGGAGTAAGCACTTCCTTCAGAATACCTCTGGTTTATCTTTTTCCACATTGTCCCTCAAATGCATATAGAGATGGCGTTCCATATTATCTTCCCCCAACTTTAATCTGACCTCTTTAGCCTTAGCAATCTATCAGTTCCATTGTTGTTCCAGGCATAATCCAAGTCATCCCCAGTGTGGTTAGGAAAAAGGACCATAACTGGCTTGCTTTACAACAGTGTAAATTGCATGGTTAATGCTTTCACACTCTTCTCATAGGTAGCATCGATTGCAGAGCTGGACTCCTCTTTCTGGAGGTTCTCTTGGGACAAGTGCACTTGATGAGACACCATCCAAGAGACAAATTACTTCCAGAGGTGCTTCAGATTTCCAGAACTTCTTCCACCTTGCTGCATTGTACCGTCCATCCCTTTTTGTAAGACATAGGAAGCAAGTCTTAAACAGTAAACATCCCCATTCCTTGTGCCTTCCACACAAGAATCTTGTGCACCAGAGTACCTCTTGCACTCTTCTAGAGTCTTAAGAAAACGATGCTACTTTCTAGCTCCAAGTAGTTCAAGTTTCGTCTGAACCTCACATTGTATCCTTTTACGTTGCATTGAGATTGATTTGTATTTACTCACCAGATTGTAAAGCTGATGAAATTGCTCCTTCATGGGGGTATGCCCGATTCAAGTCGTCATGAAAGAAGGATATACTGATAAAGAAAAAGGAAATTCTTCTGTCATTTCCAATTTAAAACCCACTATTTTCTCAAAACCAGGCCACATGACCATAATATTTTTCCAGCAGCCCAAACTATAAGTTCCTGCGGGTGCTTGGGTCCACCATTCTCCTTGCTTTCCATATTTCTCTTTAATCAAACATACCCATCAGGCATTCTCCTCTTTATTAAACCTCCATAGCCACTTCTTTAGTAAGCTTTTATTTTGGAGTCTCATATTCTTTATGCCCAGTCCTCCTAGTCTTTACCCATTATAGTAATTTCCTATTTCACCAAGTAGTTTCATTTTGTTAGGTATCTCTTTCTAACGCATAGTACTCCATCAACAGTAACACTGCTGCAATTTAAGTAATAAGATTTTAATTCTATATATTACAACTTCATTCTTCATCTATCATTCAATTATCCAGTCAAACTGAGTCTGAATATTTGAACTGTCTACATTTAGGTACTGCAATTGCATTCTCACTTCACCTACATTCCTCTTGGGAAACGGGGACTATACTTCCAGTATTATGTCTTACTCCTACTTCTCATAAAATCATTACACTCTAGAGTGCTTCTACATATGGAGACAATTAAATAAGTGTCTCAAGAAGCAACTACCACTAAGAAGCAAAACTGGATCCCAAGCGATTCAACTACCACTGTTACACATTTTTCAGCTCGGAAGAATTGCACAACTCAGAAAATATAATCTTGAAATTTATTGATCTTCAGCCACTGCTATCAGTACCTCTAAAGTGGTCGTTTTATCTTGAAGCAGCATAGCCATACACGCGCAAGATACTCAAATAATACATTTGCTAATAACCATGGCAGATAGACCAAAGAATCCATGAACTATTCAAATGTCAAAATGCAAGGATAATGTGGTGCAATCTGACCTGAAATCGTGACCCCATTCTGAAATGCAGTGTGCTTCATCAACAGCCAACAGACACATCCCAGCTTTTAACAATCTTGACCAGAAACTGCAGCACATTCCAAAAGTAAGGGTGGAACTCATTCATATGTAAAAGAAGCTAAACCCATTGGAAAAAACATCTTAAGATTCTTAACTTGAAAATCATCATTACTGCCAGGATAAAAGCCTTGCTAAGTGAATGACAGAAAACAACAAAAACATCAACAAAAATAGTAAACAGTAGTCAGTGTAAAACCTATCCCAAATGTTTACTGAAAGTTCCATTGTTTTTCACATGAGCCAAACTGGGCCATCTAAAGGCTGAAGTGAGACTACATGCAGTAGGTGAACATGAAATTAAAGGAATCCATCAACAACAGTGGAGCCTAACCAGTTATACACAACAATCCTCTTGCCCGCAACTTGATATAAGAACTCATGCTGGAGCATAAATAATCTCTGAGATATATATAAAAAAAACCATTTTGTTTTGATGAATTTCTTCAGAAAGATAGCTAAATCACTGGATTCAGCAATGCTACAGAAGTTATAAGAGTAAATAAGAACTTCTTTTAGGTATTCATGGAGCTTTTTCAATTAGAAAGACGTGTTTCTAGATTACACACCTGTTAGGAAGCGCACAAGCCTTTTCCGGAGTCATATACAGAACGTCATAGTGACCCAACTCAGCCTTTGTCTGCACCCCACGATCAGTCTGAGCACTTGAAAGATAGTCAGCTTTAATCCCCCTTTGTTTCAATGCCATCACCTACACCAGGATAGAGTATCTTCACGACATCTTTTTTATGCTACCAGAAAAAAGCATATGACACTAGGTTTTTTACCTGATCTTGCATCAAAGAAATGAGAGGACTTATAACTAAAGCAGTCTTTTCGGAGATCAATGGGGGAACCTGATAGCTTAAACCAACAATTCCAGCAAAAAGGTCAGTCCATGTGTGTGAGCGTGTGTGTACGCGTGTGTGTGTTTATGGGATGTTTAAATATTCACAAAAGATTGAAGCGTACCACAATGACTTGCCACTACCGGTGGCCATTACCACCATACAGTCCTTTCCATCTAGAATTTTCTCAATAATCTCCTTCTGATAAGGTCGAAACTCTGTGTACCCAAAATATTTCTACACCCATTGGAAAATGGAAATTCCATCAAGTCACGTACGTAGAAACGCACTAATACTAATAACATAACTAAAAAGTAACATATTTTTGTGGGTAGAACTACAAAACTTCAAACAGAATTTTAAAGATAAGATTAATGAAGGGAAAAGGGGGAAATAAATGAAAAATAAGAAATTGACAAAACAAAAACAAACCTTTAGAGTCGAATGCATTTCTTTGTTTGGCGTTATCGTCGGAGGCCGTGAGAAGGAGAGGAGCGAATCGTCGTCAACTTCCTCGCTGGGATTTTTTACTTTGCGGGTAACTGGGAATATTTGGTACAAGTACACGTCTGAGCTTGGGCCTTCTCTTTTCGCGCCATTTCTTTGAGCAATTATAGAGTGCCACATCTCTTAATTAATTAGTCTTGGAAAATATTCCAAAATTACAATCTGATTTTTCCCCCTTTCCTAGTAGGAGTAATTTTTAGAGGATCAATAACAACTCTTAGGCTGTGTTTGTTATGTAGGAAAATAATTTCCGAAAAATATTTTTTAATTTTTCAATATTTAGTTGGGTTAAATATTTTGGAAAATATTTTTCTTATCAATTTATTTTTCTTCAATATTTCCAATTGGAGGAAAATATTTTACTCGTCAAAAGAAGTGAAAACATTTTCCAAAGTTCATTCTCAACCTTCCCCACCCTCACCAACATACTCATCCCCTTTCCAAAAAAAAAGTCAAATTTCAGTTTGTCCGTTACCACTCACCCTACTACCCCTCTAACTCCTCCCCCTCCCCCACCGCAAAAAAAATTACCTTTTGTTATAATTTAAATTTTTATTTTTTCATTTTTTCTACACTACCCACTTACCCACCAATTCTCCCCCAAAAAAAATTATATTTTTTGTAATTTAAATTTTTATTTTTTTGTTTTACTACCCGCCTCCACCCCCTACCCCCAACCCTCCCCCAAAAAAATTTAAATATATTTTTAATTTTAATTTTATATATTTATCGGTTTAAAGGCTCAAAATATTACATGTTCCAAAATTATGAGTTTGGAGGTTTATGTATTTGAAGGTTGCGGGTTTAGAATTATAAAGTTTACGGGTTCGAAATTCCGCGAATTTGAAAGTTTAGCAGTTCGAAAGTTTATGAAATTTGTGGGTCCGAAAGATTATTGGTTTGAAAGTTTATGGCTTCATGATTATTATATCAAAATTATTTATAAATACTCTTGAGAAATTATTTTCCTTATTTTGCGTACCAAATACTAAGAAATAACTAAAATTACTATTTATTTTCTAAAAAAATATTTCCTTGGAAGATATTTCCCACCAAAAATAGTTTTCGTTATACCAAACACACCCTTAATATTATTATGGTTTAAAATTGTGAACTCTTGATTATTGAACTGTCCTGGTAGGAACAAATCTCTTCGAATGGTGACTCCTTGTTAGCTTGGAATAATACATCTGCAAGAGTAGTAAGCAGTGGTTTCAATGAATATTTAAAACTTAATTAAATCGATGGATTCTATCGTACCAAATTAATTTTTAGGTTACTTTTAATAAAATTATAGGTCTTTATATAACTTTATAATTGTACCATAATTATACTAGGTTTTTATTTTATATAAATAAACTAAAAAATATTGAAACCGTATCGAATAAATTTACATGTGAATAATATATTCATATATTAAGTTTAAAAAAAATAATGTATTAAATTTTTCCTTGGAGCTTGGAATTATGAAAACGGTTACAAGCCAACAAGAAATTAAACATAACCTATTATGCAACTCTTGTTGAAACGATATTATTTTCAGCATATTCACTAGTAAGACACATGGTATTCTAGAGTATATGAATAACAAACTACAATGTATTGAATATATTTCCTTCCGTATGATTTGGATTTATCTTTTTGAATATTAATCTTCTATAGACTTTATTCTTTGGTCTCTGCTTGGTTAATATCTTTCTACTCGTGCGATTTATATTTTTTTTGTCTTTGCTTAGTTTCTTTTATACCCTGTCCATTTTTCATGTTTTCTTAATGCATAACATTTTAAATAGTATAAATGTCTAGAGAGTTTTGTTAAGCCCTAAAAAAATTGCGTATGTTATTGCATTCTACTTATACTAGTGACTTTTATATAACAATTTAAAAAATATCAAAAATTAACTGAACTATACTGATACCGAATAGAAACCGATATAATTAGAATAATCTCGAAAATTTTAATTTTGGATATATATAATAGAATAACCGAAAAAATAATATGGTACTAATTTTATATAATAACAGACCGAACCGAACCATTAAGTAAGTAGTTTTATCGGAGGGGAAATATTTATTTTGATTTATTCATAGAGCGTATAACTAGATTTTTTTCCTAAATAAATAAATAGAAAAACTTCAAATGACACTAAACATAGTGTACTTGTTCTCTACCACACTAAACGGGAACATTGCTTTTGTGTAATAAATAAAATTTGAAATATGTATAGTTCATGGAAAACACGAGATGCCACCAGTTACTCTGTTAATAATTGAAACTAAAAAGAAAAAAAGTTATATGAGAGCGTAAAAATGGCTCTCGTGTAACTTTGGTGTATTATTATTGCAGACATCTTTAGAAAACATTGTTACAAAAATAAAATGGCACTCATATTCCAATTAGAATAACGGGATTGAAAGTATAAGGATTAAGGGTATGTTTGGTATGAATAAAAATACGGAATATATTTTTTAATTTTTTCATATTTGGTTGGCTTAAATGTTTTGAAAAATATTTTCCTTATTAATTCATTTTCCTCCAGTTAGAAGAAAATATTTTCCTTGTCAGAAAAGAAAAACATTTTCCAAAAACTCCTTCTCAACATTTCCAATTCTCACCAAACCACTCCACCCCGTCTTTCCAAAATTTTAATTTTTCCGTTACCATTCACCCTACTATCCCACCACACCCCACACCCACCCCCTCCCGCAAAAAAAATAATTTTTACCTTATTTTTTTTTTACAATTTCAAATTTCTTTTTTTTTTTCATTTTTCTGCACCACACAGCCCTCACCCCCTTCCCCCGAAAAATAAATGTATTTTTTTTACCTTAATTTTTCCGCCATATCACCTGCCCCCTCCTTGTCCCACCCCACCCCCCTAAAAAAAAATTAAATATATTTTTTAGTTTTAATTTTTTTTATTAATCGGTTTAAAGTTTACAAATTCCAAAGTTATGAGTTCGAAAGTTTATGTGTTTGGAAGTTTACAGTTTTAGAAATTATAAAGTTTATAGCTTCAAAAGTTTAGCAGTTCAAAAGTTTATAAAATTTATGGATTCGGAAGATTGTTGGTTTGAAAATTTATGGTTTCATGTTTCTTATATCTAAATTATTTATAAATACTCTTGAAAAGTCATTTTCCTTAATTTGCGTACCAAACACCAAAAAATAAATAAAATTACTACTTATTTTCCAAGAAAAACATTTTTCGTTATACCAAACACACCCTAAGGTATCTCAACATTTTAATTCAGGTCTGGATAACAACAACAAAAAATGAGATCATGGAATCCTCGGATAATTGAAGAGCTTGTAACCCTAAACCCCAATTCTGCAGTGGTTATCATTGATATATTAGTGGTATAGTGTTTCGCTATAGCAAACAAATTTGAGTAGAGGAGAAAACCACAACAGCTTCAGTTATATCAGTAAAATTCCTTTCTCAAATGGGAATACCTTACTGCTAACACCGGAATGTAATCATATACTACTAGTTTATAATACCCGAATGTTACATCCACGGAATAGTTAGTGATCAATAGGCAACAGCTGGATTCTAAAGACAATAATGAGATGATATATTATGCCTCTTCACTAGAAAAGTTTTCTGTATTCATCTGCCTCTTCAGCCATCTCCTCAATGCTTCTGTCTTTCCTTTCTTTGTCCAAATCAAGCGATTGCTGCATCTCCTTCTCCTTCACGTCCAGCTGCATGAATAATGCAAAAGATTAGTACTGGCAATTTGTATTTTGAATCCAGCCAACTAAGTATTAGTAATCAGTAGCAGATATTTGAATCCTACAGCATCATAAATCTCATCATTCTTTTCAAAGTCACCACTTTTACGCGGGATGATGTGAATATGAACATGAGGAACTGTCTGCCCCGCCTGGGGTCCATCCTGAGATATTAACAGAAGCAAAAAACTTAGGACCAGCTTCTTAACCAGTAAAATAAGCCAAAGGAAACAAATAATAATAAAACAAGAATACGAAAGAAAGTATAAATAACTCCATCACAAAGAAAATCTGGCTATCCTTTTTACATTGTACAATGATGCCAAGAATACTTCATAAATATCAAATTCTGCACTCAGCTGTCTTTTTCAAAAATCCGAGCATATCAGGTTTTACAATAATATCATCAATGATAACAACTAAAACTATAACAACTCTGCCTTCTTACTTGGACTGCAAATGTAAGAGAGGATGCCTTGTGGTAGGACTCCAGTTGCTTGCCCACTTTTTGTGCTGTAAGCCACAGGTCGCTAGTTTCATCAGCAGTAAGATCAACAAAGCGCTTTACTTCACGTCTTGGGCAGACAAGCACATGTACATCTCGTTAAGAAGACCAAATATGATGCTTCAGATTTTGAATGCCACTCCATAATCCATAATACCCCAAGGAAAAGAAAAACAAAAGAATACAAGCAGACTGTCAAGAAACTAATAGATGTAGAGTGTGACATGCCCAAAGGCCAGTAAAGCACAAAATTGAACCTATTAATTGGTGGGAGAAAACTTATATTGCAGTCATCACAAAAGATTGGAACAAGAATCATCCCCAACAGACATAACATCTTGTTAACTGTCTATTAATATATATTTCAAGAATTATAAACATCATAATGACGGTAAATGAAAAGTTTATTAACTACATTGGAGGATGAGTTTGGGAGAGGAATCACTCAGACCACAGCCAATAACACTATCTTGTCTGGTTACAAGCTTTCATGGTCCAGTCATGGGAATCAACTCTTCTGTATTACATAAATTAATAATCGCCAGATGCCACTTGTCCTTAAAAACTAACAATTACAAAGTTCAAATTATTATGTCTCCAGACTTATGCATATCATAGCTAACTTTTATTGGATGTTTTTTCTGCATCTGTGAATATGTGATCTATAAGCTAGCACAACTAAAAGAGAAGATGGGTAAAGACCCAAACCAAGTTAAGTGTATTAAGATTATTGCCAACAAATTTGATGAATAGTTGCAAGATCAATGAGAGATGAAAATGACATTGCAATCAATTGCTCAACACAAATCACGAGGATCAAATCGCATATGTTCATATATCCAAGACAGAAACCTTAGGTATACTGGTAGAATTAGACTACAAAAGTATACATACTATGAATGTTATGAGGGTTAGCACTTAGCCTCCACAAGAAGAATGTCAGTGAAGTGAGATCAGAAGGGACTATGGTATACAGGTGCAGACAATTCAAATATTTAGGCTCAGTCTTCCAGGAGGATGTGGCATGATAGATGAAAATGTAATGCATAAAACAAAACAAAACAAAAACAAAAAAGATAGTTGAAATGGAGGGGTGACAGGGTAGTGCTTAAAGATTGGAAGATACCCCCTAAAGTGAAAGTCAAATACTATATAATGGTTGTGAAACTAGTAATGTTATATGTAGTGAATGTTTGTCCTTTAAAACTTAACATATCCACAAGACATGCAAATGTTAAGATGGATGGTAATATACAGGATATGGCAAGATTAGAAAGAAAACCACACACAGAGGATATACTATAAGTAGCAGTGAAAATAAAATAAGAAGTTACTTGCCATGATTTATCTTCGCATGCAATGGTCCATATGTACAATGATATAATGATTGAAAGTGATAAAAGAGAACATGGAAGACCTCAAATCATATCAAAGGAAGCTGTCTCAAAAGATCTAGATCTCTCGGACTCAATGCAGACTTACAAAGAACAAAACAAAAGAAGCAAAAAAAGCTTAGTTGCAGTAACACTTGGATTTTTATTTTTACTTTTTGTAAGGTAAGGTAGTTTTATTGATATAATAGTACTAAGAAGCTACCAAGCAGGCTCCCTGCTATGTTACATCTTTAGAGAATCCAAACTTGTTGTTACACTTACATTAGGATCGGTATTTGTCATGACTCTTGTTATTATGATAGGAGACTTGTATTTTCATGCAAGGATTAGTGTAAGATTTAAAAATCTCAACAGAAATTTATTTTAAAAATAGAGAACCAATAATTTTATTAAAAAAATTAAACTTTTTATCTTCCTTAAAAGTTAGATTACTTTGTATTACAAAATGAATCAAATAGAACAGAATAGACACCGAGGATTTGATTGAGCCTAATTGGTTGATTAATTGAGTGATTGCAAGTAGCATTGCATTAGCATTACCATTTAAAAGAGTACTGGACTTTCTAAACTGATCATCCGAGGTGTACTCTAAAAAAAAGGCAACCCGGTGCACTAAGCTCCCGCTATGCCCGGGGTCCGAGGAAGGGCCGAACCACAAGAGTCTATTGTACGCAGCTTTACCCTGCATATATTTTCTGCAAGAGGCTGTTTCTACAGCTCGAACCCGTGACCTCTGAGGTATATTCTATTTGAAGATATACACCAAAGTCTTAAATACATGTACTTCTGGAGTTAAAACCACATTTAAGCACAGATGGATCATACTAAAAGTAAATTGAGGACATGAAGCACCATATTTCAGCTTCCTCTGTATCGTCACAAGTAAGCGACTATATTCACATTAGAAAATATTTAATGAATCTCCCACACCCATTCAATTACAGTCTGGAAAAGGATATGACCTGCACGGCAAAAGAAGAGTGCTCAGTAGATGGTACTCATGCGACATCGGAAAATGATGGCATAAAACTAAACCAACACTAAAGTGATTTTCTTTTACGATACATGAGAAATATGAATAATGATCACAAAATACAAGGAACTATAAGAAGGATATACAAATAACAGTAGTATGCGCCCGAAACTGATACTTGAGGAAGTAGCACAAAAGGGAAGCACTACACTGAACGTGTTCGTTTGTAAATTTTGTTGGAGGAAGAATCTTGTATGAAGAATGCAGAATGAGGATAGAGTTTCCATATATTCCACATTTTAAGAAGTTTGGTTCTGACAAATCACCAGATATACACAATAGAAGTGCTGCAAGCCAGACCTTAGTCTAGAGTAGCAAATAAGTACAGGATCAAGCACTTATATACGACAGTGTTCATTTACCTAGTATAATGTTGGTTATTTGCTTTAAGCAACAAAAGGTTGCCCAGCAGTTAGTTTGGTGCTTGAACTATAAAGCATTGCATGTGTCTAGGATGAATAAGCAAAACCCTATAAAAATGCAGTTTCTGCAATCGCTTAACTAAGTGTGCATATTTTCTCTCCTGTCTTTTTTACTGTCAAAGCTTGCTCTACAATTATCCAACTATCCAAATGAATGGTGTTAATGTTATGGGTATTGAGGATGCATCACTCCTTCTATCGAGGGTTAAAGTTTCAGTCAAAAATAACAGGTGCTTATTACTAATTAAAGAAAATTAGGGGAAAAAAAAGATCCTAGTTACAAATTAAAAAATACCAGAAATCTAATTTCAGCTCAGTGGAGAAAAAAAGTGAGAGAAGATGATCTTTACTAGCATATGCAATTTTAACAAGAATTACCATGAAGAAGGGGGCGGAGGTTGACCAACGCATAGGACAAATCTGTGGAGTAGAAGACTTCTTTTTTGTCAATCTTGTATGGCCCAAACATGTAAGAATCAGCCTCCATCTGGGTTTAAATTTGGAAAAAAAAAAGTAGTATATGATTGCAACAACGATACGTGCTTGGGGAAACAGCTAGTAAAATTGATGAGTGAAAGAAAAAAGGAAGGTGGGATTTGACTGACATACCTTGGACTGGGAATGACTGATTGAAGAAAAGACTCGCGCTAAGTGGAAGAAATGATTAGTAGGTGTGGCCTTAACAGTGAAGGCGGACTGAAATTGAATGCCTGCAATGAAATTTGACAATGGAGTCAAGTTATGTGATGAAACAAAAGACAGTAGCTTTAACATGTCTAGGTTTGTATTCTGGAATTTGGGGCGGGTAGTACACTAGCGGTCACTTGCTACGACGTATAACAAGGTTAGACGTATAAAAATTTAGTATC
>JASVEL010008681.1:0-73369 GCA_032618575.1 Nicotiana noctiflora
TTTTCATTCTTTGGAAGTAATATAGTTATTTAGCCAACTATTTCTTTATATAGCCTATATATGTCGGACAATAGTAGCTTTCACTCTACTGTTTTTCGAATCTTTCTTCAGTCTATTTTCTTTTAAAAATTCTAAATATTGATCCTTACTATCTGATAAACACGTGTTACAGTAGAAACATAGATCACGCAGTCATAAGTTCTTAGTTATGGAAATGTGACTCTATTTTTTCTCAAAACGAGCACTATTTCTTTCACTCTAAATGATCCGGATGCATAAAGGGGTGGTCCTCCCAAGCTGATTTTGGAACGTTGCCATTGTTTGTTTCTGCCAGCTATCCATTAGGTTCCTGATATATGAAGGCATAGTTATAGTGACACCATAAAGATTCAGAAAGAGAACCCAACATTGCTTAGCAATTTTGCGGTGAAGGTTAACAGATTACAAAGATAGGATGAGATATAAATCTTACCGTTGATTGAAGAGGAAATGACCTATTCTGCTCGAAGGATCTATTTTCTCCTAAGTTCCTTTCAGTTTAGATGCTTGACATCAGTTTCTTCCCAATATTTTATATATTCCTAATTGCTCAAGATTATGATTTATCCTATCTTGAAGAGGACATCATAAGAAGAAATGGTACCTTCTTTTCAATGCAAAATCTAATTGTACGTATATACATCTTGTTCTAGGCTTCACTGTAGTCATTTCTGGTACTACTATAGTATATGAGATATAAATAGTATTAGGATTCATCACTTTTGTATGGAGAATGGAGCTGAGAAAGTCTCAACTTTAGTCATTTATATGGACATGTCGTCAACTCTTACCTTTCGTGCCTTAGAGTTGATCCATCATGAGTTGCCGCATAATACATCAACTATTGTCATCCAATGAATAGACCAAACATCAAGCCCAACGTCAAAAATACACAGTAAGTAAATAGAACAACTTCTCATTACATTTGTTGATTAGAGGTCTATACTGCTGCCTTTATGAACTAAATTTAGGACACCGATCATTTATTTTAACAATTGCAAAGATGAGATTCATATATGCAATTCTTTCGGTAAATTTATGTGCTGGCATTTACAAATTTATTATTGCTGCATTTAGGTATATCTTGTACCATATAGATGCTTTAGGAATTTTTGGCATTAATTTGTGGAATAAACTTTTAGATATCTGATAGTTTCTTTTCTAAAAATTATAAATTATTTCATTACTCGGCACCTATTCAATTTTGTTGTTGGTGTCTGAGTCATACTTGCATCCCTTCATTTGTTAACTTTATCTAAGTATTAATGGTGCTCCTAAATTGAGTTTCTCTGTTCAAGTAATTAATTATGATTTTATTTCATTTATTCCTGATGTGCTTATTAAGGTTATGTATTGTTGGAAGCTTGCATGTTCCTTCTTCTTTTGTATTCTGAGGAGTATAGTTGAAATGCGATATGTAGAAACAGACGACTCCTGTAGTAAATCATCACTCAGAAAGTAAACATAAAGAGGATCGTGTAAAAAAGAATCTTGCTTTGGCCATACTATTTAGATGGATAAATTGCCTCAATTGCATCTTCTTATTTCATAATAAATCAGAATCTATTATAATTGTAGGATATCTACCATCTCTGAAGAGGTAAAAAATAAGTAGTGTTCCTCTTGGTTTGTTTATTGTATTACTAATAAAAATATAAAAGGAAAATGAAAATTTCAATTTATTAATGTGCTATGGATATAGCTGATATCTCATATTTCAAATTTTAACAGGTAAATGAGCAACATAATGGATAGTCTGCAGCTTTTATCGCATTGCAGTAAGATTAGTGGTTACCTTTTCAACTCTCGCTTACTGATCTATCGTAGCTATCAACATTGTTACTCAAATTTAATTTAAACTTGTATAGTTTCTAATCTACCTTAGTGATACTAACGTGATTCTCTTGGTTAGGGCAGAATTGAAGAATCAGAGAACCCAAGAGATGAGCTTCAAGGAAATTGCGTGAAAGAGACTGGAAAACATCCGTTGAAAACAATTGCACATGTCACTGAAACTTCATTCGCTGACGATGTTTTATAATGTAACTTCTTTTGATTCTTGAGCACAAATACGAGGGAGCCAACATTTTTTAGTACTACGAAGTCATGGCAATACAATAGATAACAGTCAATCAGGATATGTAAATATGTTTATGGCATAGTGTAAACAAGAGTAAAATACATGTGTTTCTTTGATACCTGACTCTTGGGCTCGTGCATAGCACGGGCAGCCCTCAGATAGTCTAATATGAATTGATAGTCCTTTTTTGTTGGTCGAGAGGTAAAAATAGGGAGCCCCGGATATTTTCAAATGAAGTCCCTTCCAGCATGTTAGAAGATGAGAAGATAAAAAAAAAATGTCAGTTACAGGGAAATATTTAGAGAAGAATTTTTTTGATTTTTCATAGTTATTCCTTTTCCTTTAATGTTCAAAAAAAGGTTGAGAATGTCTATAATTTTATGACAACTAGCTGTATTTTTTTTATGCCAAGATAATATCGTCGGCAAAAAATAGGTGGAAAATATGAGGTACATTAGTAGTTAATGAAATATGATTCCAAATTATGTAGTCAATAACTATATTTATTTTTCTAGACAATATTTTCATACATAAAATAAGATAAGGGGAAAGTGGATTACCTTGCCTAATACCACGTGAGGGGTTGAAGAAATTAGTTGGTGAGCCATTGAAAAGTATAAAGGTGAAAGTTGTGGACACACATGACATAATGAAGGATATTAATTGAGGAGGGAAATTAAAGAATGTTAAGTATCTTTTTATGAAGCTCAACTCCATTTTATCAAAAACAAATTTAGGTCTATTTTTAGAAGCATGTTGGGGCACTTTGATTTGTCGAAAATGAGTGAGTAATTCTTGCACAATGATGACATCATCTGCTGTCCTTTTATTTCTTTGGAAAGCAGATTGAGTGGGGATGATTAATTGTTGAAGAAAAGGTTTAATACGATTTACGATTATTTTTGTTATGATTTTGTACTAAGTGTTGCATAAACTAAATTGAGTCATAGAGGAGGGGCTCTTGACTTTGGAATCAAGCAGACATATGTAGTGTTTACCTCCTCAGGGATATAGCCTCGTTGGGATATAGTTTTACAAAAGTTGATTAAAGATTGTTTTATCTGAGACCAGATTTTTTGGTAAAATAGTAGATGAAGTCCAGCTGGCTAGGTGATTTGCGAGGTTGAAAGGAGTGTACTTCTTGATATACTTCAAGGTCATTTAGAGGTTGTGATAGCATAGATGCATCAGTTGATGAGAGAGAATTTTAATTATTTGTAGGATAATTTTATAAGAAGTTATGTGAGTAGTGGTATAAAGATCTTTATAGTAATTTATAGCAAGGTAATAATCTTTTAAAGCAATTATTCTATTGCGGTGCCTTTGTTTCAAGGTAGATAAGTGAAAAATTCTCGTGTTTGCATCTACCTCGTTAAACCAATTAACACATGATTTTAATTTCCAAAACTCCTCTTCAAGAGTGAGTATTTGATTATACTGGCAATTAAATCCTTCTCAAGATTTTGTAGAAAATTACTAGTGGGGTAGTGGCTAGATTTTTGTATTCCTTCCAGTCTAGCGTTGAGATTATTTTTATTTTGAAAAATACTCCCAAAACATTGGTAGTTCCAGGTTTTTAGTAGAGAAGTATAATATGTTATTGCTTGCAGTATAAGAGGATTATTGTTCCATATTTGATTAACTACGTTAGAAAATTCATGATGTGATAGCCATATAGTTTCAAATCTAAATATAGTACTTTTTTTATGAAAGTTTTTATTAAGTGATAGTGGACATGATCGGAACGAGTTCTAGTAAAGTGATGTACATGAGCTTTTGGATAAAGGTTTAACCAAGCATAATTTGTAACTATACAAAGTCGCTCTAATATCATAGCCCTTCATCTTTATTTATTAGTCCAAGTATATTTACTACCTGTAAATCCTAGGTCTATTAGGTTACAATAATTAAAATAATCAATCATTAAATAGGCCCTAGTGTTATTTAACGAACATCCGTCATATTTTTAATGCGAGTATAAATGTCATTAAAGTCCCCCCACTAGCTAGGGACCTTTGTATGTGTCAGATATATATTTTAGATTTCGCCATAAAAATTTTCTAGAGGAAAGAACATTGCGTGCATATATGGCTGTAAATAAAAAAGGTGTACCATGTGGATATACCTGGATCATGCAGTAAATTTTCGGGTTGGTGACAACAATTTTAGTGACTTGAACTCTACCTGATCATTCCAAAGCACCATAATGCCTCCTGCCTGACCTTCAGCAGGTGCTGAGAGCAGAGGCGGATTCACTAGGAAAGGCATGGGGCACGTGCACCCATGCTCCTTTCCTTAGTCTGTGTACTACGGGGATATTTTTCAGATAAAGTACTTAATTTTTTACGTGTGAACCCATGATCAATAGAGTATTTAGTGCAGTTATAGTTTTGTGCACCATTGACCCACATCTAGTGATCAAATCCACTTACATATCTTCCATCTTTAAGATATTTTTTTATTTCCATTTCTCTTTTTCATTCTTTTCTGTTAAAATCTCATGCACTGTCTTTCTTTTTTTCTTCTTTTTTTTCATGCATTCTTCTCTTTTTTGGTTCACCCTTTGATATATCCTTGAATGAAATATTGAGTTTAACACTTGTAACTATAAATACTGATGCTATTATTGATAGTTCTCTAAGGTAAGTTTTAGGAAATCAAATCAAACAATGGGTCGGATAACGGTGCACCCATCCTACTGAAATCCTGGATCCGCCTCTGGCTGAGAGAGATTAGAAAGGGCAAAGTCTTCCTTAATAGAGTGATGATCCTATATGCGTGTTTCTAGGAGCACTACTAAGGGAGGTTGGTAATAATCTAGCATAGAACAAAAATTCCTTCTAAACTCCGGTGATTGAGCACCCCTACAATGCCAAATTATAAAATTCATTGATTTAGTGCATAGAGGTGTGGTATGCTCCACTTGGGTTTGATTCTCTAGGGTCGCTTGTTGTGTTGTCCCCCTGAGCAATTGGTGCTATTACCACCGCAAACTTGCACGCTTGTGGGTTCACTGGTGGCCTCAATTTGATCAGGCATTTGATCACTTCTGGTGCGTAATTGAGAATTAATTTTTTGCGTATTATTCCTTGAGGACGGAGATATGGCATACACCTAACCATACTGGTTCTGTTTGAGTCTCCCTCATTTTTTCCATGATTGTTGCTAGCTCTTAAGGGTTTAACATTTCTAGTTCTTCTGAGTTGGTGGTTGAGGTGGATGGTGTGAGTGACTCGAAATAACTCATTGGGGACAATGGTATGGAGTTGGGTATGTGGAGGTATTCATGTAACCAAGGGATTTGTGACTGAGCTTGTGGGTAAAATGGAAGGTACGGATAGGGATTGTGGTGTTGTTGGTATTGAGGGAAAGGGTTCCACCGTGACATGATGGCTGGTCGTCCAGATTTACTGGCCATGAAAGCTCATTGCCACTGTCATGCCCTCCGTGATTATCTGGGCTAAGTCTTGGGGATTTTGGAGACTGACTATGATCTTTTGATTGTTGAAAATCATGGAGAAAGTCAGTGCATGCTTCTGGAGTCCCATCTCCAACCATGACAAAGGAGGTTGGAAGGTGTTGAGAGCTTGTGAGGTGTAGATTACTGGGTAAGTGGGTGGAGGTGGTGTGTTGTGTGGCATGTTTTCTGGATTGAGGAACTGGATATTAAGGGGTATGAAGGGCATTACAAAGGGACGATGATTTTGGGTTCTACATGGGTAGTGTGGAGTGGGACATTGATGTATGGTTATATGTTGTGTGAGGGGGAGATGTGAATATTACAACTTTGCAAGGGAAGTGGAGTTGAAAATGATTGAGAGGTTATAGTACTACTTATAGGATTTTATTTGAGGCGGTGCTCCTGGATTGGTTTGGGAGATTTCGTGTGCAATGGGCTGGTCATGTGGGCTGGGTTGTATAATATTGGTGTGCATGGATAACTGATTGTTGAGTGTATTGTGGGGTGGGCTTGGAGTAGAAGGTTGTGTTTGCATGGTAGGTTGTTCCTGATTGGGCGTTTGGGGGGTGGAGGTGACGTGGCAATGTGACAAGGTGGATGAGTACTAGGTTTATTGTTTACCCTAGTATTGAGTGAATTAGGGTTATGATGTTGGTTGTTGTATAGAGCTAGGTCAGGTGGTGGCATGGGCATGTGGGTCAACCCGTTTTGTGTATGCGGATGTTGTAATTGGGCCATTTCTTTTATTGGGCCGGTAATGTTGTTTACTAGGTTAGATTGTAATTGTGGGTTGACTGTGTCATTAGTGCTAATTAAATTATCAAAGCTATTTTTTAATATTAGTAGATTGTTATCATGTCGGTTATTAGGTTTAATAGGAACTAAAGCAATATGAGGGTTTGTGGGGTGCACACATTTTTCCTGGCCTTTGGCCTAATGCGTTGAGGTTGAAGCTTGAGTTGCAGTGTTGTGTGTTGCTTCATGTAGACGTAGTTTAGAATTAGGTTGCTTTTTTTGAAAAGTGACCGCCTTCCATTTCGTAGTTTGTTGAAGTATATCTTTGGTATCTCGTGCATCCGTAGAAGGAGTGGTAGTTGGCATTGTGGGCACTGGTGGCGTGGTGATGGGGCAGTGTAATGTAACATGGCCAAGTCTTCCACAACGAACACATAGCATATTGAGACCTTCATACATAATTTGTTGGTGATGATGCCCTATAAAGATATGTGACTTGAGTGGTTGTTTGAGGGGGCCTCGATACATATTCTAGCATAATGTCCCCTTAATGCTGATGAGGTGTGTGCCTTGGGTATCAGCTAATCATTGGCTTGCATCTCGCTTACCACTCTCAACAGAATGATATTCACAGAACTACCTGGGTCAATCAAAACTCATTTTACATTAGTGTCATGTACAAGTAAAGATATTAACGGTGCATCATTATGTGGGGCCATCACGCCATTTGCATCTACATCATCAAAATGTTATGCTATCTTCTTCCAAGACCCGTCGAACTCGTTTCCCACGGGTGACTGTAATTTTTGACACCTTCCTTGCTATCGTATATGTTAAGTTATTGATTCCCCCCACTTATGACATTAACTGTCCCTTTTGGTGGTTCTTGCTTGTTTTTCATATATGCTTGCTTCCTCGTTTAACTAAACAATTTAGTTAAGTACCCTTGTTTTAATAAATTCTCTATTTCACCTTGTAACAATCTGCAATCCGCCGTTTTATGACCGTGATCGTTGTGAAATTCGCATCAAAAATCGGGATTTCTACTATTTGGGTTTGATCTCATTTCTTTTAACCACCGTACTTTGTCTCTTATGCTCCTTAAAACAGCCATCAAATCGGATGTGCTAACATTAAAACTATAACCGTCAATTTTTGCTTTTGAACCTCTATCGTCGTTTCACATGTCTCTCATGTTTCGTTCTTTTCCGAACCTTGACGACGAACCTGATTTCTATCCCTTGATCTAGGATCATACTTTGGTGTGACGACCCAAAGGGTCATCACTTATTCAATTAATCATTTCGAGTTTCGGAGGCCTTGAAAACCTCATTCTATGTTGCCTCGATTTACGTGCACGATCCGAGCATGTAGCCGGAAAGACTTGGTGATAGAAAATATGAATTCTATGAGAAATTTGGATAAAAATGATATTAATATTGATATGGTTGACTTCGGTCAACATTTTTGGTAAACGGATCCGGACCCGAGATTTGATGGTCCCGAGAGGTCCGTAGGAAAATATGGGACTTGGACATGCGTCCGGAGTCGAATTCTGAGGCCTAGAGCCCAAGTTATGAATTTTTATGTGAAATTGTTTTTGATGCAATTATTAAAGGAAATAAATTAATTGACCTTGGTATCGGGCTCGTATTTTGGTTCGGACGCCCGGTACAAGTCTTAAATATTATATATGTGATTTATGTAAAGTTTGGTGACATTTGGATGTCGTTTGAGAGGTTTTGGACCTTGAGTCCCAAGTTTGAAAGTTTTGAAAACTAAAGGTATGAAAATCATGCATTTGAGGTTTGATTTGATGAAAACGAGGTGATATTGGAGATGTGATCGCACGAACAAGTTCATAATGTGTTTTTGAGGTTATGTGCATATTTGGTTTGGAGCCCCGAGGGCTCGGGTGAACTTTGGATAGGCCACGAGGTCAATTTTTCATGTTAGAAGTTGCTGTCCCCACTATTCTGCAGAGTTCGCAAATGCGAACAATAGTTCGCAAATGCGAACTCCCCACTATTCTGCAGAGTTCGCAAATGCGAACAATAGTTCGCAAATGCGAACTCCCCCTATTGTGCCTGAGTTCGCAAATGCGAACAATAGTTCGCAAATGCGAACTTGACCCTACTATGCTTGTGTTCGCAAATGCGAGCTATAGTTCGCAAATGCGAACTGGCCACTATTCTGCCTGGGTTCGCAAATGCGAACAATAGTTCGCAAATGCGAACCTCCCCATATTTAGCCTGTGTTCGCAATTGCGAACAATAGTTCGCAAATGCGAACTTCCGAGTTTTGCCTTGGCTTCGCAAATGCGAAGAAAAGTTCGCAAATGCGAACTTCCCACCCTTAGCTTATTTTTCAAACTCCGGAAATTGGTCGGGGTTCGCAATTGCGAACCCATGTTCGCAAATGCGAACACAGAGACCTGAAAAACACGAATTTCAGTCATTTCTTCACATTTTACAAAACCAAAACACCCATTTGCGATTCTTCGAAGGATTTCTTCTTCATCAAAACGATTGTAAGTCACTTTTTACTTAATTCTTTCAATTCCTAACATCATTAAACATGTTTTTCATAAGAAATCAAAGATTTTCATGGTAAAATTCTTATTTTTGTTAGAAAATAGGGTTTTTCATAAATTGGGGAATTGGACCTCGAATTGAGGTCCGATTTTGAAACAAATTATATATATGAACTCGTGGAGGAATGGGTAACCGGATTTTGGTCCTAACCCCGAATTCCGACCATGTGGGCCCGGGGTTGAAATTCACTATTCATGGCAGAATATTGTAAAAGTAGTATTTGGTATTAGGAATTAGTTTGTTGAGTAGAATTGATGATATTAAATCAATTGTGTATAGATACGGTTGGATTGGAGCCAAATTGAAAGAAAAGACATTTCCACGGAGTGAATTGTTCATAAGCATTCGAGGTAAGTGTTTGTTCTATCCTAGCTTGAGGGAATAGGATTATGTGTTATGTGTTATGTGATCGAATGCGGTGTATGGGCTGTGGTGACGAGCATCCATACATTGGCGTCTAGTATGACCGTGAGTCTTTGGAAAATAATTATTTTGAGATATATTACAGATGAATTGTTATTGTCCTCCCTTATTGGGACTTGTTGTGAAGATAAACATTGATTGCCATTGATGGGACGGTTTATGAATTACTATTTCCTCTTTGCCCTTAACTGTGATTGTTATTTGGGTGAGGAAGAGTGATAATGCACGAAGGGTGATGCCGTGCCATGTTTATTTATTTATGCACGAGGGTTAATGCCGTGCCATGTTTATTTATTGATTATGCACGAAGGATCATGCCGTGCCCTATTATTGATTATGCACGAAGGATCATGCCGTGCCCTATTATTGATTATGCACGAAGGATCATGCCGTGCCCTGTTATTGAACCATGTACGAAGGATCATGCCGTACTATGGATGTGAGGATGAGAGTAAAAGCACGAAGGGTGATGCCGTGCAACTAATTGCCGTTCCTTGACTTGATATTACTTGTTTTTCCATTATATTTTATTTTGAGTGATGTCGTGCAACCATTTATCATTCCTTGACTTGATATTACTTGTTTTTCCATTATATTTTATTTGAGTGATGTCGTGCAACCATTTATCATTTCTTGACTTGATACTACTTGTGTTTCCATTATACCTTGTTTTCCTTGTGAACTTATTAACCGTTGTTAATTGTTGAATTCTTTGAAATATTCCTTATTGTGTTATTACTTGGTTAATTCTTGTTATTTGTGGTAATATATATATTAAAGAATTGGGATCGGGTGGTACGCCTACCATAAGATATAATTATTGATACAATGAGATCGGGTGGTATGCCTACCACAAGATAATATTTATTGATACAGATGGGAGCGGGTGGTACGCCTACCACGAGATATGAAAAGGAAAATAAAGAATTGATACACGAAAGTAAGATTTAATTATGTGGATTAGATTAATCTGGACATTATGAGTTTATTGATTGTTATTGCAGAGTAGAGTATTTCCTTATAAATGTTTATGTACATATATATATATATATTGCACCTGCACAGGTTTATGTAGGTGTCTGGTCCTAGGCTTGTCACTACTTCGCCGGGATAGGCATATATATATATATATATATATATATATATATATATATATATATATATATATATATATATATATATATATATATATATATATATATATATATATATATGCAATAGAAGGAAAGAATTATCGAAAACTAAACAGTTGACAGAGAAGGAGAACATGCTATGGGGAGTACAATTTGGATATAAAAATCATCAACTTAAATAAGGAGCACTACACAACAATAATTAACAAAAATAGGAGGGAGTTGATCATATTTGAGACCGAGGTAGCTTGCAGGCGTCCGCAGGCCCGGCGTCTCTTTCTTTATCTATATTATTAGCTGGAGTCTCTTTGTTCCGAGACAAACAGAATTGTGTTATATTTCTTCAGACTTTTATGTGTAGTATTCCATAGTAGTTTGTGAGTTGGTGACTCCACGTCTTGGGTAGAGGATTTCAGTATGATTTTCACCTTGTGATTTGTTATTTCCATTTCGATAAAGTATTCCGCATTTATTTAATTAAAATTGTGTTAAAAACAGGATAGTATGAATACAGTGGCTTGCCTAGCTACCACGAGTAGGCGCCATCACGATCCCGATGTTGGGGGAAAATCCGGGTCGTGACAAGTTGGTATCAGAGCTCTAGGTTACATAGGTCTCACCACTCACGAACAAGCTTAGTAGAGTTTGAGAGGTAGGTACGGAGACGTCTGTACTTGTCCTCCCGAGTCTATTGAGTTAGGAAAGAGTCTCTCATTTGTTCTTTCTTGTCGTGCGACTTGTTCCTCAAATACTGATTGAATTTCTATTCTGTCCTTTCGCAGATGGTGAAGACACGCGCTTCTTCGTCCGCTGACCAGCAGCCCGAGCCCCAGGCAGCTCCCGTGAGGGGCAGGGGCCAAGGCCGTATCAGAGGCCGTGGTAGGGGTAGAGCTCAGCCCCAGGCAGCTACCCGAGAGGTGGAGCCTCATATTGAGATTGACGAGGAGGTTCCGGTTCCAGCAGCTCCAGTGGGCCCAGCTCAGGTCCCGGGAGAGGCTTTATTTACCCCGGATCTTCGGGATGCTTTGGTCGGAATAGCGGGATTTATGGACAGCATTGCCAGAGCGGGCTTATTATCGGTTGCACCAGCTGCTTCTCAGGCTGGAGGAGGGGCCCAGACTCCTCTTGCTCGTACTCCGGAGCCAGTAGCTCCTCAGCCTCAGGCACCAGTGGTTCAGCCAGCTGTAGCCACTCAGTCAGGTACCACAGCTCATGCAGGTGATGGAGCGGTTATGACTTCTGATTCTTTTTGGAGACTTGATCGGTTCTCCAAGCTGTTTACCACTACATTCAGCGGTGCCACATCAGAGGATCCTCGGGACTTCTTATTCGGTTGCCATGAGATTCTCAAGACTATGGGGATCGTGGAGACAAACGGAGTTGACTTCTGTACCTTCAGGCTTGCAGGATCCGCCAAGACTTGGTGGAGAGATTATTGCTTGACTCGACCAGCAGGGTCCCCAACTTTATCATGGGACCGGTTTGCGGAACTATTTATGGAGAAGTTTCTCCCTGCTACTCAGAGGGATGTACTTCGGAGGCAGTTTGAGCGCCTCCATCAGGGCACTATGACAGTTACACAGTATGAGACGAGATTTATCGACTTGGCTCGTCATGCGGTGGTGATACTTCCCACGGAGCGGGAGAGGGTCCGCAGATTTATAGATGGGCTTAATCAGCCGATTAGACTCCAGATGGCTATGGGCGTGGGGAGTGACATATCATTTCAGAAGGCAGCCAATGCAGCACGCAGAGTTGAGATGGCTCTCGCTAGAGGAGGCGGTTATTCTTCGGATAAGAGGCCTCGTCATTCGGGTAGGTTTGGTGCTTCTTCCTCTGGTAGCAGAGAATCCTTTGATAGAGGCCAGTCCTCCAGGCCTTTTCATTCCGCCCTTCAGGCTTCACAGGGTGGACCAGGTGATCGCGGTTCTCGTGGGCATCATTCGGACCAGCTTCCTATTAATGCTCAGCCTCTTTAGAGTGTTCGTGGAGGCCATTCAGGTCGTCAGGGCCAGCAGCCCTATCAGTCTAAGAGTTGCTACGGTTGTGGTGACCCAGGTCATTTTATCAGGTATTGCCCTCGAGCAGCGGGCAACTCTCAGCAGCGGGGTCCTCGTCCTATGATTCGAGGCCCCAGCTGACCCTCAGCCTGCCCAGCCAGCCAGAGGCGGGGGTAGATATTATAGAGGTGGAGGTCGAGACTGTAGAGGTCGAGACCGTCCAGCCAGAGGTAGAGGTCAGCCAGTTGATGGTCGTCCTAGAGACGCAGCTCAGAGGGGAGGTGCAGATCCCCGATTCTATGCTTTACCAGCCAGGCCAGAGGCAGAGGCATCGGATGCTGTGATTACAGGTACTATTCTTGTGTGTGGCAGAGGTGCTTCAGTATTATTTGACCCTGGATCTACATATTCCTATGTGTCTTCCTACTTCGCACCGTATTTGGTCGTGCCCAGCTATGCTCTGGATATTCCAGTTTATGTGGCTACACCAGTGGGTGACTCTATTGTAGTCGATCGGGTGCATCGTTCGTGCGTAGTTATATTTCGGGGTCTTGAGACCCGTGTTGATCTGTTGCTCTTGGATATGGTAGATTTTGATGTCATATTGGGGATGGACTGGTTGTTCCCATACCATGCTATTCTTGATTGTCATGCTAAGACTTTTACCTTAGCCTTGCCAGAATCACCCCGATTAGAGTGGAAGGGTACCTCAAGCCACTCTGTTCGCACTGTTATTTCTTATGTTAAGGCTCGACGTATGGTCGAGAAGGGGTGTCTAGCTTATTTGGCTTATGTTCGTGATTCCGGCGCAGAAGTTCCTTCCATTGATTCAGTCCCTATTGCACGGGAGTTTCCTGAGGTTTTTCCTTCAGACCTGCCGGGCATGCCACCCGACAGGGATATTGACTTCTGTATTGATTTGGCACCGGGCACTCAGCCCATCTCTATTCCACCCTATCGTATGGCCCCGCCGGAACTAAAAGAGTTGAAAGATCAGTTGCAGGACCTTCTTGAGAAGGGCTTTATCAGGCCCAGTGTTTCCCCCTAGGGAGCACCTGTGTTATTTGTAAAGAAGAAGGATGGCTCGATGCGGATGTGTATTGATTACCGGCAGTTAAACAAGGTGACTATCAAAAATAAATATCCACTGCCGAGGATTGATGATTTGTTTGACCAACTCCAGGGAGCGAGGGTATTCTCTAAGATAGACTTGAGGTCGGGCTACCATCAGCTGAAGATCAGGGCGGCTGACATTCCTAAGACAGCCTTTCGCTCTAGATATGGGCATTATGAGTTCTTGGTCATGTCCTTCGGGTTGACCAATGCCCCAACAGCATTCATGGAGTTGATGAATCGGGTATTCGGGCCTTACTTAGATCCTGTTCGTGATAGTATTCATAGATGACATCCCGGTATACTCCCGCAGCCAGGAAGAGCACGAGCAGCACCTCAGAGTGGTTCTTCAGACTCTGAAAGATAATCGGCTATATGCCAAATTTTCTAAATGTGAGTTCGGGTTGAGTTCGGTAGCATTTCTGGGTCACGTTGTATCGGTGGAAGGTATTCGGGTAGATCCAAAGAAGATTGAGGCAGTCCGGAATTGGCCTCGACCAGCTTCGTGATCGAGATCCGGAGTTTCTTGGGATTAGCGAGGTTACTACCGTCGTTTTGTAGAGGGTTTTCTTCATTGCGGCCCCGATGACCGGAGTTGACCCGGAAGGGTGTCCGGTTTCGGTGGTCGAGAGGAGTGTGAGGCGAGCTTTCGAAGCTCAAGATAGCCTTGACCACCGCACCGGTGTTGATACTACCTACGGGTACAGGGCCTTATACAGTTTATTGTGACGCATCTCGTACGGGGCTTGGAGCGGTATTGATGCAGGATGGTAAGGTTATCCGCTTATGCTTCGAGGCAATTAAAGATACATGAGAAGAATTATCCGGTTCATGATCTTGAGTTAGCAGCAGTGGTTCATGCCTTAATAGATCTGGAGGCATTATCTATATGGTGTGACATGTGAGGTGTACAATGATCACAAAAGCCTACGGTACTTGTTCAAGCAAAAGGAGTTGAATCTACGACGGCGGAGATGGTTAGAGTTGCTAAAATACTATGATGTTACTATATTATATCACCCAGGTAAGGCCGATGTGGTGGCCGATGCATTGAGTAGAAAGTATGCCGGCATGGGTAGTCTTGCATATATTCCGGTCAATCAGAGACCATTAGCTTTAGATGTCCAGGGACTTAGCCAACCGGTTCGTGAGACTAGACATTTTTGAGCCTAGCAGAGTGTTAGCCCGCACGGTCGCTCGTTCTTCCTTATTAGAGCGTATCCGTGAGAGGCAATTTGATGATCCTCATTTACGTGAGTTGAGAGATACGGTACAGCGGGGAGGTGCCACACAGGTAAACCTAGATGATGATGGGGTATTGAAATTGCAAGGTCGAGTTTGTGTGCCCAATGTCGAAGGGATTCGAGAGTTGATCTTAGCAGAGGCCCACAGTTCACGGTATTCTATTCACCCAGGCGCCGCGAAGATGTACCGGGACTTACGGCAACACTATTGGTGGCGCAGAATGAAGAAAGATATCGTTGCGTATGTCGCTCGGTGTCTAAATTGTCGACAGGTGAAATATGAGCACCAGAGACCTGGTGGTGTGTTCCGGAGGATTGAAATTCCCGAGTGGAAATGGGAGCGGATCACTATGGACTTCGTTCCTGGACTTCCTTTGACTCGGAGGAAATTTGATGCTATTTGGGTCATTGTTGATAGGCCGACCAAATCAGCACACTTTATTCCAATGTCTGTCTCCTACTCGTCGGAGAGGTTAGCGGAGGTTTACATTAGGGAGATTGTTCGTCTCCGTGGGGTGCCGTATCTATTATCTCCGATCGGGGTACGCGGTTTACCTCGCGGTTCCTGGAGAGCGGTCCGGCGGGAGTTAGGCACTCGAGTTCGGTTGAGTACGGCATTTCATCCTCGGACGGATGGCCGGTCCGAGAGGACTATTCGGATTCGCGAGGACATGCTTCGAGCCTGTGTTATTGATTTCGGAGGCTCGTGGGATCGGTTTCTACCATTAGCAGAGTTCGCCTACAATAACAGCTACCAATCTAGCATCCAGATGGCTCCGTATGAGGCGTTGTATGGTAGGCGATGTCGATCACCGGTCGGATGGTTTGAACCGGGAGAGGCTCGGTTGTTGGGTACAGACTTAGTTCAGGAGGCCTTAGATAAGGTCAAGACTATTCAGGAGAGATTGCGTTCAGCTCAGTCTAAGCAAAAGACTTATGCGGATCGCAAGGTGCGAGATGTAGATTTCATGGTTGGTGAACGAGTATTGCTTCGGGTGTCGCCTATGAAGGGCGTGATGAGGTTGGGAAAGAAGGGCAAGCTCAGCCCTAGGTATATTGGTCCATTTGAGATTCTAGAACGAGTGGGAGGGGTGGCTTACAGACTAGCTTTGCCACCTAGCTTATCAGCCGTATCCAGTTTTTCATGTATCTATGCTTCAAAGATACAACGGCGATCCCACACATGTGTTAGAATTCAGTACTGTCCAATTGGACAATGATCTATCTTACGAGGAGGAGCCGGTAGCCATTCTAGACCGGCGGGTTCGACAATTGAGGTCGAAGAGTTATCCTTCTGTGCGTGTTCGGTGGAGAGGTCAGCCTCCTGAGGCATCGACCTGGGAGTCCGAGTCCGATATGCGGAGCCGCTACCCACACTTGTTTCCTGACTCAGGTACTTCTTTCTTTTGTCCGTTCGAGGACGAACGGTTGTTTTAGAGGTAGAGATTGTGACGACCCAAAGGGTCATCACTTATTTAATTAATCATTTCGAGTTTCGGAGGCCTTAAAAACCTCATTCTATGTTGCCTCGATTTATGTGCACGATCCGAGCATGTAGCCGGAAAGATTTGGTAATAGAAAATATGAATTCTATGAGAAATTTGGATAAAAATGATATTAATATTGATATGGTTGACTTCGGTCAACATTTTTGATAAACGGATCCGGACCCGAGATTTGATGGTCCCGAGAGGTCCGTAGGAAAATATGGGACTTGGACATGCGTCCGGAGTCGAATTCTGAGGCCTAGAGCCCAAGTTATGAATTTTTATGTGAAATTGTTTTTGATGCAATTATTAAAGGAAATAAATTAATTGACCTTGGTATCGGGCTCGTATTTTGGTTCCGACGCCCGGTACAAGTCTTAAATATTATATATGTGATTTCTGTAAAGTTTGGTGACATTTGGATGTCGTTTGAGAGGTTTTGGACCTTGAGTCCCAAGTTTGAAAGTTTTGAAAACTAAAGGTATGAAAATCATGCATTTGAGGCTTGATTTGATGAAAACGAGGTGATATTGGCGACGTGATCGCACGAACAAGTTCATAATGTGTTTTTGAGGTTATGTGCATATTTGGTTTGGAGCCCGGAAGGCTCGGGTAAAGATTTGATAGGCCGTTGGATGAAATTCTGAATTTTGAACTGCTGTTTTTTTTCACCCAGCTGTTGGCTTCGCAATTGCGAAGAATTTCTCGCAATTGCGAAGGGGCAGTATTCTGCAGAGTTCGCAAATGCGAACAATAGTTCGCAAATGCGAACTCCCCACTATTCTGCAGAGTTCGCAAATGCGAACAATAGTTCGCAAATGCGAACTTGACCCTACTGTGCCTGTGTTCGCAAATGCGAGATATAGTTCGCAAATGCGAACTGGCCACTATTCTGCCTGGGTTCGCAAATGCGAACAATAGTTCGCAAATGCGAACCTCCCCATATTTAGCTTTTGTTCGCAATTGCGAACAATAGTTCGCAAATGCGAACTTCCCAGTTTTGCCTTGTCTTCGCAAATGCGAAGAAAAATTCGCAAATGCGAACTTCCCACCCTTAGCTTATTTTTCAAACTCCGGAAATTGGTCGGGGTTCGCAATTGCGAACCCATGTTCGCAAATGCGAACACAGAGACCTGAAAAAAACACGAATTTCAGTCATTTCTTCACATTTTACAAAACCAAAACACCCATTTGCGATTCGTCAAGGATTTCTTCTTCATCAAAATGATTGTAAGTCACTTTTTACTTAATTCTTTCAATTCCTAACATCATTAAACATGTTTTTCATAAGAAATCAAAGATTTTCATGGTAAAATTCTTGTTTTTGTTAGAAAATAGGGTTTTTCATAAATTGGGGAATTGGACCTCGAATTGAGGTCCGATTTTGAAACAAATTATATATATGAACTCGTGGGGGAATGGGTAACCGGATTTTGGTCCTAACCTCGAATTCCGACCATGTGGGCCCGGGGTTGAAATTCACTATTCATGGCAGAATGTTGTAAAAGTAGTATTTGGTATTAGGAATTAGTTTGTTGAGTAGAATTGATGATATTAAATCAATTGTGTATAGATACGGTTGGATTGGAGCCAAATTGAAAGAAAAGACATTTCCACGGAGTGAATTGTTCATAAGTATTCGAGGTAAGTGTTTGTTCTATCCTAGCTTGAGGGAATAGGATTATGTGTTATGTGTTATGTGATCGAGTGCGGTGTATGGGCTGTGGTGACGAGCATCCATACAACTGGCGTCTAGTATGACCTTGAGTCATTAGAAAATAATTATTTTGAGATATATTACAGATGAATTGTTATTGTCCTCCCTTATTGGGACTTGTTGTGAAGATAAACATTGATTGCCCTTTTTGGGACGGTTTATGAATTATTATTTCCTCTTTGCCCTTAACTGTGATTGTTATTTGGGTGAGGAAGAGTGATAATGCACGAAGGGTGATGCCGTGCCATGTTTATTTATTTATGCACGAGGGTTAATGCCGTGCCATGTTTATTTATTGATTATGCACGAAGGATCATGCCGTGCCCTATTATTGATTATGCACGAAGGATCATGCCGTGCCCTATTATTGATTATGCACGAAGGATCATGCCGTACCCTGTTATTGAACCATGTACGAAGGATCATGCCGTACTATGGATGTGAGGATGAGAGTAAAAGCACGAAGGGTGATGCCGTGCAACTAATTGCCGTTCCTTGACTTGATATTACTTGTTTTTCCATTATATTTTATTTTGAGTGATGTCGTGCAACCATTTATCATTCCTTGACTTGATATTACTTGTTTTTCCATTATATTTTATTTGAGTGATGTCGTGCAACCATTTATCATTTCTTGACTTGATACTACTTGTGTTTCCATTATACCTTGTTTTCCTTGTGAACTTATTAACCGTTGTTAATTGTTGAATTCTTTGAAATATTCCTTATTGTGTTATTACTTGGTTAATTCTTGTTATTTGTGGTAATATATCTATTAAAGAATTGGGATCGGGTGGTACGCCTACCATAAGATATAATTATTGATACAATGAGATCGGGTGGTATGCCTACCACAAGATAATATTTATTGATACAGATGAGAGCGGGTGGTACGCCTACCACGAGATATGAAAAGGAAAATAAAGAATTGATACACGAAAGTAAGATTTAATTATGTGGATTAGATTAATCTGGACATTATGAGTTTATTGATTGTTATTGCAGAGTAGAGTATTTCCTTATAAATGTTTATGTACATATATATATATATATTGCACCTGCACAGGTTTATGTAGGTGTCTGGTTTATGTGGGTGTCTGGTCCTAGGCTTGTCACTACTTCGCCGGGATAGGCCAGGCACTTACCAGCACATGGGGTCGGTTGTGCTGATACTACACTCTGCGCTCTTTTTGCGCAGATACAGGTTACGGACAGCAGCGGCGGCAGCAGTAAGTAGATTGCGTGGGAGTTGATCATATTTGAGACCGAGGTAGCTTGCAGGCGTCCGCAGGCCCGGCGTCTCTTTCTTTATCTATATTATTAGCCGGAGTCTCTTTGTTCCGAGACAAACAGAATTGTGTTATATTTCTTCAGACTTTTATGTGTAGTATTCCATAGTAGTTTGTGAGTTGGTGACTCCACGTCTTGGGTACAGGATTTCAGTATGATTTTCACCTTGTGATTTGTTATTTCCATTTCGATAAAGTATTCCGCATTTATTTGATTAAAATTGTGTTAAAAACAGGATAGTATGAATACAGTGGCTTGCCTAGCTACCACGAGTAGGCGCCATCACGATCCTGATGTTGGGGAAAAATCCGGGTCGTGACACTTGGATTTTTCTGTTTTGAACTGGAATCCCTTCTTGTTGGCCCCATATAAGGTTTGTACATAGTTTTACCGGTCCTTTTTCAGTTTCCCCTCGCCTTGAATTTACTCTTTCATCTTTCCGAGACTAAGTAATGGTATCTTCTTCTATTCACAGCTTTGTATTGTATCTATTATAAACATCACTCCAAGTCTTCTATTCACAACTTTGTATTGTATCTATTATAAACATCATTCCAAGTTGTTGGCGGGAATTTGATAATAGGTGAATTTGACTATAATCACGCCTTAAATAATTACCTTTCGGGTAGGGGTAAGGCCTGTGTACGTATTACCCTCCCCAGACCCCACTTTGTGGGAACATACTGGGTAGTTGTTGTTGTTGTTAGTAGTATTGATGATAAAAGTGATAACAAAATGCTATTATTAGTGCTTTTTCGCGATTTGTAGGTGATATATGTTCAAGAAAGGCTAAGGAGCAGTTTTGGAGTCAAAAATGGAGAAGAAGAGGCCAACTGTGTAAATTACCAATGGAACCACGCCTGCGAGCCCTGAAATTCAGAGAAGCAGTTTGGCCGCGGTTCTACCACGACCGTGGCAGTACCGCGGTGGAAGGCAGCTGCAGAAGTTTCAAGATTCAAAGAGGATTATTGGTCGCGGTTCCACCGCAACCGCGGCAGAACCGCGGCAGGCGCAGTAAACTTCAAGGACCAAAGTGTAAAAGACGAGATTTTTAGACCTAAACCTTATTTTAAATACTAGACTTCGCCCAAAAGAGACATGTATTGATTTTTAGAGTATCTTGGCAAAAGAAATTATTGTGAGAGAATACTCCAAACATCTTTCTTCTTTTCTTTGATTTTTATGATAAATTCTATCTTAGTGTATTTTTCCATAGCCATGAGTAGCAAAATTCCTTGTCTAAGGTTTTGATGGAAACTATTGGAGGATGAACTTCGTGTTTATGTGAATATAAATTGCTAGTTTAATCTCTATTTGTTCAACTTCGTGTTTGTTGTAGTTAATTGACAGGATCCTCAATTAGTTGTGCCTATTTGGTATGCATAACTTGGAAAAGAGTGCATATTTAGGTTTTTGTTGAACAATACCACTCCTAGATTATAAGAGAAATCTATAATTATGGGTTTAAAGGCGGGATTAGGGATAACGAAGCATTGGGTGTAATCTAAAGTGAATTGTGCTAAATAAAGTAAGGTAGTGTATCTCGGGAGAGTGCGATAGTAAATTGCTGTGATTACTCGGGGGAGATTTATGGTAAGATAAGCGTTCATGATTGATAGAGATTTATTGGTAAATTTGTATGAGCATAAACAGAAGGGATTTCATCAATAAGGGAAATCATTACCTTAGCTTCTTCTCATTATTATTTACAACCTTATTAGTTTAGTTTACAGATATTTAGTTATTTGCAAACGTAGTTATTAAAGAAACACTCAACTGAGATTTGAATATTTGGGAAACTGGTTCTAAAGAGTTAGTGGGTCTGAAGATAGTGATTGATACGTTAACTCTCTGTGGATTCAACCCTGTGCGTAATACTTGAGTTATATTTACCAAATAGGATCCTCAATTAGCTGTGCCTATTTGGTATGTATAACTTGGAAAAGAGTGCATATTTAGGTTTTTGTTGAACAACACCACTCCTAGATTATAAGAGAAATCTATAAATATGGGTTTAAAGGCGGGATTAGGGATAACGAAGCATTGGGTGTAATCTAAAGAGAATTGTGCTAAATAAAGTAATCTAGTGTATCTCAGAAGAGTGCAATAGTAAATAAACTGTGATTACTCGGGAGAGATTTATGGTAAGATAAGCGTTCATGATTGATAGAGATTTATTGGTAAATTTGTATGAGCATAAACAGAAGGAATTTCATCAATAAGGGAAATCATTGCCTTAGCTTCTTCTCATTATTATTTACAACCTTATTAGTTTAGTTTACATATATTTAGTTATTTGCAAACGTAGTTATTAAAGAAACACTCAACTGAGATTTGAATATTTGGGAAACTGGTTCTAAAGAGTTAGTGGGTCTGAAGATAGTGATTAATAGGTTAACTCTCTGTGGATTCAACCCTGTGCGTAATACTCGAGTTATATTTGCAACGTCCGCAGAGTCCTTTTTATAAGTCACAGTTGGGCGTGACCAGAATTCTGTAACCTTTCTTTGAGTCTTCTTGTGGCTTTCGAGCTTTTTTCATTCAGATTACTGGCAAGGCCATAACCGCCTAGTTTTCAGGTACTCATGGCAACATCATCCTTTCACGCTGGAATCTGTCTACGAATTTTTTGAGCAGCTCCGTATCTCCTTGTTTTATTTAAAAAATATCCTCCATTCTTTTTTCAACTTTTTGAGCTCCTGAGTGTGCTTTGATAAATGAATATGCTAACTCAACAAAAGAATCAATAGAATTTTTAGATAAAAGAGAATACCATATCAATGCCCCCTTTGTGAGTGTTTCTCCAAATTTTTTGACCAACATTGATTCAGTTTCTTGCTTGGTCAAATCGTTGCCCTTTACACCAGTTGTAAATGCAATCACGTGATCCCGTGGATCAGTTATTCCATCGTACTTCGGGATATCAGGAATCTTGAATTTCTTTTGAATCGGTAGAGGAGTGGGACTTGGTTTCCAAGATTGTTAAAAGTATTTTTCCATATATATCCCCTTGATTATGGGCGGTGCTCCAGGTATTTGCTCTATGCAATTGCTCTATTCCTTGAGCTGTTTCTGCAAAGTTAGTACTAAATTTTATAAATCAGAAATAACTGAGTCACCTAACCCTCCATCACGAGATTCACTAGGAGTTCCTCCACTGCTTGAGTTAACGAGTCCCGAGCGCAGATTCTCTATGGTTGCAGTGTTATTTGGAGGTGGAGTTAATGATATGATTGGCAATCCACTAACAAAAGATTGAATAGCATTGCTAACCTGTTCTGCAATTAATTATTTCAATGCTCCTTCGATATCTTGATCGTTCCCACGCTGGTCATTCATATGTGATTAAGATCTGTCAGGTGTTCCTTCGTGAGACTATCAAAGAGAGTTTCGTGGTGAGAAGATTGGAGTTCCATCTCCCTGTTGATTTTGCTAATTCAATTGTTGTTGTTGCTTTTGTTGGTTGTTGTCGTTAACATTCGACATGATTGTTTTAACAAAAAGACTTAATTTAGAAAGTGAAAGATTATTATATTTCAGGTAACAGAACTAATTTGTTTAACCAGAAAATAGAAATTTCGATCAAAGCGTAATTTTAGAAGAGTTCGGGTTACTAATAATCGAATAAGAAAATAATTGTGTAACCAGAGAAGAAAAAAATGGACTGAGAAGTAGTAGAATAAGCAATTGAAAGCAATGCAAATAAGTATATTCCAATAATAATTAGTGTGTCCATTACAAATGTTATTTCTCTCCTTTTATAGTTATTTTTAGGTACTACGTTTCTTTCTTCTCATAATAGAGCCATTATGAGCAATTAATATCATTAATGAAACGTTATAATTGGCAATCGTAACTGTTTCATGAAGATTCTATAATGTTTCCTATCATTTATGCTCATTAATTGCAAATATTACGTATTTGTACTTTTGCTGTCATGATTCATTCCATCCATATCTCTTCAAATTATCAAGAGATAAGTAACCATTACTTCTTGTTTTCTTAAATTTTTGCTTCGTACATATTAAGACTCGCGTCTCTTTGCACACTCTTTACCAGTTGTCATTTATTAATCCACATGTCTTGATGTCAGCCGCATAATTAATTTTAAATGTTGCTTAATTTCCCCAATACAGTGAAAGGAAAAGGAAGAAGGAAGAAAGGATGGAGAGTCTCTCTCTACATGTTTCCTTCAAACTTCTATCGCTGATGCAGAGGCTATTAGGAAGGCCTGTAAAGGTTATTCAAACTTCTCAATATTTCCTATCGTATTCTTGTTTTTTTTTCTTTTATAAACATCATCATCAAGTTTAATTAGTTGCTCTTAATTTGCTCCCCCTTTGCTGTAGTAAAGATCTCATCATGCTCATGCATTAACCATTCACTGGTTATTCTTTGCCTTCTAGTAATATACTATAAGAGGTTAAATTGTAAAAATGGAGTAAAAAAAAAAGTTATACAGATGTATATTAGTTAAATTCATTTTACTTAGGTGTTACCTTTTTGGTGTTTTCTTAGTAGTTTTTATGTCATTAATTTATCCTTGGGTATTAGTAGTTCTAAAATAAATTTTACTTGTAAGCAGCTATATATGTGCAGAAAGAAGACTAACATGATTTTTATAAAGTACTTGCGTTTCAGTTTGATTGTATATGTCACAGTCACCCGTTTCTTTAACTTTACTTAAAAAACGTGATTTATTAAGGTTTTTTATATTATATAAAAAGCTTTAATAAATCACGTTTTATATAAACGTCCAATCAGAAATGGTAAAAAGGCGTTTTATATAAAATATATAAAAACATATACCTTAATGTTCAAAACGGACATTAAGGTAAAACGCATTTCAAAAGCACGTTTTATATATTTTGGTTATCAAATTTTTTAAACCTATTTCGGTGTTTTGAGCTCAAAAGAACCACAATCAAGTTCGGGCTCGTTAATCACCCATCTTTCCACTACCCAAGTGACATGCATGAGCAGAAAATTCAACTATCAAATCACGAGTGATTTGCTTTTATTCCAATGGAAATGTTTGCTTAATCGATATTTTTTCCCTTTCCTAATCAAAAGGTAAAACAAAAATAAACAATGGAGTTCTCATTTTATTTTATAGCTTGCGATTGATTCAGCCTTAATTCTTTAGAAAGCTTAAGTTTATGGTTACTTCTATTGTGCTCTTGCTCTAAAGGAAATAAGGAGACAAAACTTCATCTGAAGCAGAACATTTTTAGCTGTTGAAGCTAAATTGCCCACATTCTTTTGCTCTTTCACTCGGACCAAATATTCCAAAACTTTATATGTTGACAATTATTGGATGAAATCTGAACTTAGCTGCTTTCAGCTAGAGGTGATTTTAATGCCCTGAAGCAAAATCCATGTGGTCAAGGATGATTAGGACTTTCAAGTTCTCAAAGATTAATAGCTTGTTTAAGCTTCTTTTTTGCCATAAGTGTTTTTCTTTTCTTTGTCAAAAGTATTTTTAGCAAAAAATTGAGGTGTTTGGCCAAACTTTTGGAAGGAAAAAAAATGATTTTTAGGAGAAATAGAAGCAGAAAAAAGTAGTTCTCTCCAAAAAGTACCTTTTTAAGAAGCAATTTTGAGAAAAAATAAACAATTTTTTAAAGCTTGGCCAAACACTAATGTGATTTTCAAACTAATTAGCCAAACAAAAACTGTTTCTCACCAAAAGTACTTTTGGGAAAAATATTTTTGAAAAAAAACACTCTCAAAATAAGCTAATTTTTGATAATAATGCCAAAAGTGGAGAAAATAAAGAGAATCAACAGCTAATACTTGGACCCCAAAAAGAGAAACAAACAAAATTCCGAGAACCTTGCAAGTTATATAAAATAAAATCATAAGTATTTTAGTAGTCCTTAAATTGCAGTTGAGTTTAAAAACAAGAAGAGGGAAGGAGGAAAAACACAGAAAAGTTAGTCTAAGCACAGATTTGATTTCAAGTAATATTGTCTGTTGAATACGAATACAGTAACTAATCATGTAAAAACAAACCCCTTCAACAACAGCAGAGTTCTATTAAATGTTGAACACAATTTTACTGAACCCCCCCCCCCCCCCAAATCCATTAGCTATATAATACCTTCTCCTAAATGAAATGTAATTCAGGATTTTTTAGCGTACATGGACTCCACTTTGCCATCATTTCCACCAAGCAACATATACTTATCCTTCCTTGTCAACTGAGTGCACTCAAAACCAAGAACACCACCTAACACTTTCTGAACATGGTTGGCTACCTCTATCGATGATTTTCCACCCTTGCAAGTCATTTCCTTTGGCAATGGTTCAAGAAATTTCACTTCATATTTTGGCCTAGGGTTCATGAAAAAGAAGTATGGATCCCAAAACTTAACTCCGCGGACAGTTGTACCATAGAACATGTTTTGCTTAGAGTCCACTGCAACAGGCACAATCCTATCGCTTAATTCTGCGAACAAAGCACTGAACCTAAGCAAAAACGGCTCGCGACATGTAGTTCCCTCTGGACACACCACTAGATCACCCTTCTCGAGCAATTTCTTAATCATTGCAGCATCAGCTTCACGATCACGAGTCAAAGCAATGGCTGGAATTGGTGACAAGAATCTAGAGAGCTTGCTCACACTGTATGTGACAGTGGAGACTTTCCTCCCGAGTGCTATAGCAACAATAATAGGATCAAGAGCTGAACGATGATTACACACATAGAGGTTTCCAGGGGTTCCTGGTGATGGTGGAGGTGGTCGAGGACCGTTGATCTCAAGCTTGATCCCAACCAATGCATATGTATAACGAACAATGCGCTCTGGGAGAGGGAGATTGAAGTATACACGGAATATAGCGAGAGCAAATCCGAATGGCAGCCACATATAGGTGATTAAGGCGTTGAGTGGATTTGGGCGCTGAACCAAACGGCCATCATGGAAGATCAATCTGCTTTTTAAGCGATCGAGTGGAACTGGTTCTGCTGATTTGCTAGGGAGCACCATATAACCTTCCTATTTAACATTATTTATGTTAGCATAAACACAATGTAGATGATCACCTATTAGTTGGTTCGAACTCAAAGAGACTGAGCTCTTGGGTTCGGACTTGGTGCATAATAGGAGACGGACCTATTCTGTACAATGAGGGATCACCGGCATCCATAAAGTTAGCAAAAATTCTACGTATATATATATATATATATATTTTTAAAAAATAATAATATAATAATAGTGAGCAGATTTTGATTTAATCTAAAATTGCACGCCTCTGTTAACATGATTGGTTAGAAAGGGCACATAACACAAAGTCCAAATGAAATATTGGTGTAACATTGAGGTTTCACGATGCATTTATTATTCCATAAAGAAAAACCAACTACTAACAATACATAAATGACCAAACAAAATAGAAATAAAGTCCTTCATTACTACTTTTATTTTATTCACATGTATTATGTATATCCAATTAAAGTCATATTTGATGCCAACTCAGAGTGAAGGACCACCGGAATTCTGTTAAGTGGCTGGTAGGAGAGTAATTGCTTAGGCCCCTCACAATTTACTTTCACATGTTTATCTCAACCACCACATTAAATGGCATGTAACTAATTAACCACATAGTTATTTAATTTATTGAAGTATAAGTTTGTAAGTGAATCAGTACCGATTGGAGGTATTATTCTTCTCTTTGTTGATTCTTACAAGAAATCAAAGATAAGGTCCATTTTAAGAAATATTATCAGATCGATAAGAATTCTTCACGTTACCTACTTGAGAATATAATATAAACAACAATAGTATCACAAGCTTAATGTCCAACTAGTGGTGTTTACGGTTCGGTTTGGTCGGTTTTTGATTAAAACCAAAACTGAACCAATTTAATCGGTTTTTTAAATTTTAAAATCGAAACCAAACCAAATTAAATACAAACTATCGGTTTGATTGTTGTTGGTTTGGTTCAAGTTGGTTCGATTTTTCGGTTCTTAGTAAGCTAATAATAAGTTCATAATATTAAAACAACGCTAGACAACAATCTGAAAATAATTTGCCAAATTTATGCTTTTTGTATATTTCTTTGAGAATTGAAAGTTTATTTACCTGTTTATATGAAAGAATAAACAAAAAATAAACTAAAAGTTTGCTTTCTCAAGCTTTAGCCATTGTTGTCTTGCAATTTGAACGTGGTTTCTTTACTCTTGTGATGGTTTTTTTTAACTCTTCTTTTAGGCAAAAGTATGTGCAGAAATGGAAAAAAATTGGTTGAATCCTATTATTTGGGCTTAGGCAATCTTTTAAGATATAACAGTATAAACCAAAATTCAAAATAATAATTAAAATTATTAACAAAAAGATATTATATTGTATATATAAGTATTAAACTTTGTATATAATTAATCGATTTGGCTTGGTTTAGTTTTCGATTTTTTAAAATAGAACCAAAACCAAACCAAATATTATCAGCTTTTTAAATTTAAAAGTAAAATCAATCCAAATAAAAAAAATATCAATTTACTTAATTGATTTTGTTCATTTTCGATTTGGACCAATTTTCGATCACCCCTACGTCCAACCGTGGCCATGAAATTAGATATGTTTGGTTAACAACGTCATGCACTAGTTGACCAAGCTCTCATAACACTTATTTGTATTAAAATACAATTTGCTAAAACAATAAATTGGAAAATCTAAACGCCAAAGATTTAAATATTGTTAGATTTCCCATATATGAGACAAAAGCTTCATTAACACTCTCTCGGTGTTTCTAAGATTAACACTTATAGAGAATTTCAATATATATCAATCTAAAAGTTAATGCAAATAAGTTCACATTAATCAAAGAATAAGGATTATAGATTCTTCTTTCAAGGAATGCAGCGGGCCCGAAAAAGGATCGGACAGTAAATGTTTATTAAACCAGTGAAAAATTATGCTAAAATTTCCACTACTCAAACTAGTGAAAAATTATGCTAAAATTTTTTACGACGAGTCACATAACAATAACTTTACCCGTTACGAGAAAATTATATTTTTTTATAGTTATTAAATTGTGATCAAAGAAAAAGCTGACTGACTCTCCAAATATTAATCATGTTAATATTATATAAAATAAAACAGAGTACTGATCGAGTAGCAATTAAATTTATACATAATTATTTACCTTGCAAATGGACATGAAATCATGATCAGACTCACGATCGCCCATTCCAATATCAGGCATTTCTTCTCCAAACTCCTTCAAAATTGACAATTTTTTCCATTTTCCAACCAAAATCCCAGGACTCTTCACAAATCCAGTGGCTCTTTTAGTCTTCGGATTCACCTCAATCTCTGTTCCAAGAACTTTATCGCCTCCCAAAAAATCCTTCACAAATGGCTCAACCATAATTGTCGGATTAGCAGTAACCACAACTTTCCTCTTACACTTATCAAACACCTCAAAACTCTCTTTTCTCACGTCTGAGGCATAAAATCTCGGGAGAACAGCCCGTGAAGCGAGCTCGATATCTCGGATTTTAAGGCCAGCGAAAGAGATGTAAATGAGCATTTGTATGGCTAATGCTTCTGATACGAATACGTATGCGATGGCTATGAGAGGGAATGAAAGGAGAAGTATTAAACCCCGGAGAAAGCTGCCGGCTTCGATAGCGACTAACATGAAGTAAGGGAAAGATGAACGGGAAATTAAGAGGGTTCCGTCGAGATCCGCCGCGATGGAATGGTGGTTCACGGCGGTGGTATCGCATGTCGTCACCGACGGGAAGGATTTCTTGGGTTTTGGAAGTGACATTTTGTTAAAACTCCAGAGAGAAAGATGGGAGTTTTTTGGTTTGTAAGAATGGAGGGTGAGGAGAGGGAAGGTCTGGTTTTAAATGAAAGTGGTTGAGCATGAAGTTACTTAAAAGTCCTTTAGGATGGTTTTTACAGTTGGGAATTTTTGGATGGAGGTTAGTGAAAAGACAAGAAAGACCCTGAGTTTAGCGTGTGGGGGAGGATGAGGAATTTAATGCTACAATTGATAAAAATTTGTTCGTTTGGTGTTTGGTATTACCTTTTGCATTTTTCGTGAAGATATGGATCAAATTTGCCTTTTGACTTTCTCACCGATATATGAAAATTGTCCTTTTTACTTTTTATTTGGCACGTTTAATTTTTAAGATCCTTAAAAAAGATTTATTAAGTGCATAATTTATCATGATATTCATATTAATTAATATATATTTATTGGATTTAAAAAAATAATCTGAAATGAATAATAAATAGAAAAATTTTGTCTTCTCTTGATATGCATAAAGTGACAAGTAAAATAAAAATTTATTTTTAATATACATATCAAGTAAAAGTGAACGAAGGAAGTATTTACTCCATATTTTTTTTTTGAATTCTTTTTTAAATAATTTAAAAATACAGTTTATATTTTTGCCTGTTATGAAATAATAAAAGAACAAGAGCAATATTGCAGAGAAAGAGAGAGAGGGAATTCTTATTGAATTTTGGGATGATTTACAATGGGGTAAGACCACACTATTTATAGGAGAAATATGACTTAGTCACAAAGTAAAACTCTCCACAAGATAGACATTCACTCCAAATAGAATTCTATTCTTAACACTCCCCCTTGAATGTCTATTCAATAAATAATGTGCCTCATTAAAACCTTAACTAAAATAAAACCCAATGGGAAAAAGAATCTAGAAAAGGAAAAAGAGTACACATATCTAATAATACGTCTTTTGGTTGCCTCGTTAAAAACTTCACAAGGAAAACCCAGTGGGACAAAACCTTGTAAGGGAAAAGAGTGCAACGCGCATTAACTCCCCTGACGAGAGCGTCAATTCACATCCTTAAGCCTTCGCATCCCAATCTTGTGCACTAGCTTCTTGAAGGTTGACGTCGACAAAGATTTTATATCAGTTTCAATGTATTTTCGTAATGGCATAACATAGAGATCTCTTCATTCATATATTCAGGTACCTAAATCTCTCATGAGATATTATGGAGTGTTATGTCATGTGATCTTCTAGATCACTTGCCTCATTTATTATGATCATTTTTATCATTTGCTCATCTTCTTTGTCAAGAAGTTTATTTGAAACTGATTTGTCTATATGCTTTAAGCGTACCATAGACTTTGTCCTTCTAGGACTTATTATAATATGAGCATTTGCAATGAGAATATAATTACTTTCTTTGGATCAGCAAATGCGTGTGGCATGCTTTGCAATAAATTGCACATGAATTATCCTTTTATGAACTTCAAGTTCATATTATTTTATTCGAGGATCTAGATGTATAAATGATAATTTATTCCATGTAACGTATTTTCAACTGTCGTATCTTGTCTCCCCCTCATGTTAGAAAAAACTAACTTGTTTCCTCAACTTTGAGAACATATCTTTGTGTGTTATGGTGTTAATCAAAATATACACCGCACATCACTAATAATAAGATGGAATTATTTGGTTCCTGACCCTGAACCACTTGTGAGGGGAGAAAATAATATACTTTCGTATATAACGTATATCAAACTTATAAATATAAACTTTGTTCTCATAAGCAATAATTTAACTCTTAAGTGGAGGCACTCAATAAATCATTTTGCTAAACCAGTTGTGATGTAAACCAACTTATCAAGATGAACTTCTTGAATAGAAAATCTGGAATATGCTTTAAATTAAATTATTGAGCAAGTTACCTCGCACACACCGGCCAGGTTGCGGGTTAATAATAATTGCACATGTAACCATCTCATAGATGCATCTTATGTGGTATACATGGCGGGTGAATGGGCCCATATTCACCTTTGATATTTCCAGCATTCATGGGATTCAATCCCACTTTTAGTTAGTATATTAATTAATGAGAACATGCACATAAAAGAATTCGTAAAGAACTTTCTAATTCTTTAATATTTATCTATGTGAATTCTCTTTATTTTTGCACATCATACTTAAATTGATATGGGTAAATTAATTATGCCAACTGAATAAATTATCAATATTGATAAATTTCAAATTTACACCATGATGTGTGCAATTATGAATAAACTCCAAGTTTATTATGATATGAGTTTTATATCAATAAAATATCCACTTCATTGTGGTATTCTTTTGTTTATGTAGTACAAATTGGAGATAAAGCGGGTAGCTTTTTACATACATACTATCCCGCTACAAGTTGTAGTAATAGAAGACATTAAATTTTTCCTTTATTTATAGTCTCAATATAATCAACCGCTTTCGCGTATACTTTGGAAACTGAATAAGTTTCTTTGAGACGTACTACAACACAATACCTTATTGGCAATTAATTGTGTTTCTCCAAAATAGTGGTAATTGGCTCTTCTAGAGCTCTCAATTAATTTTGTACTACCACAGATTTATCAACATCCATGTGGTGAATATCTCTTTTAATGGTCGAAATGATTATAGGCAAAATATGTTGCTTCTATTACTTTAGCCATGTAATAATTCACTGCCATAATATTTTGGCTAATCACAATGGGTACGTGATCAATGACCATTCATGCCATAATAATGAAATTATTTTCTTATTTCATCCCAAACCTCCTTCTAGAGGTGAGTGTAGTATATTCAATACCAATAGCATGTTCATATTCTTTCAAGAATGAATATGTCTTCGTAAATCAGTTGTTGTCACATCCCCATCATTAATGGACAATAATCATCTATATGTGCTATATAAGATCTCACGTCAAATCGATGACAAATATTACCTTCACAGATTGAATGATTATTTTGAGAATCCTTATTATTCTCATTATCACAATGATGACGATTATAATTTCGTCTATTGCCACGTCCACATCCATTGATACCTTCACGGTAATAATTTTGTCTTCTTTCAGACTTATCATATATTGCTATCACATTCTCTTAAGGGAATGAGAATGGAGAAAATTCAATGGGACGGGTTTTCACTTCTTGTGCGTACGATCATACATGACTTTGATCATGGCAAGACATAGAAATTTTACCACTTCATGTGGGTGTAATTTCTTAAAAACTCCATTAGAGTTATAATCAAACTTTGTTGTCTTTGCCTGTATATAAAATCAAATTATAGAATTTCAAAAATTTGAAAGAGAAAAGTAAAATACTTACCTTAAATCCAAAATATTAATCATGAAGGAAGTTCATGAAACAATTGACAATCATTATGCTCAATCTCAAAGTTTCTACTCAATTGGTTAGAGTCTCGTGCTGATAACGTGTTATGAAATAATAAAAGAACAAGAACAATATTGCAGAGAAAGAGAGAGAGAATTCTTATTGAAGTCTAGGATGAATTACAATGGGGTAAGACCCTCTATTTATAGGAGAAATATGACTTAGTCACAAAGTAAAACTCTCCACAAGATAGACATTCACTCCAAATATAATTCTATTCTTAACATTTCCCATTAAGAGATGATATTTATACCGAGAATTTTTAAATTGGTATAAATACTCTTTTTGTTGAATGTTAATTGATTAATGATTTGAACTATTTTTAGTTGTTGGAAACTTGAAATCAAACCCAATGTGTTTACATATTTTTGGAAGTAATCATGCTTGATTTGCCTGGATTAACAAAACTTTACTAAATTAGGAGGGACCGAAAGGAAATGATCAATACGAAATGTGAAAGAAAATAACTATATTCTTATTTGGAAAAATATTACTGACTCTCAATATTTACATCAAATTATATTAAAGTGCAAAAGAAAACAAGCAAATTGGATTTGCTCTGAAAAAATTTACTGACGTCAGAGTGCTACACCATATAATCTTTAACCAGTGACAAAGATATGTGTAATAAATTTATTAATTTGATGTAAATATTAATTTATTTTTGTTATTTTTTTTTCTTTGCTTGTCAATCATATCAGAAATTTCTTATTCAGATTTGGGACTATTCTTGACTCACTTCTCAACCAACTAGACTTTTTAGGTCCTTCAATTTCATTATCAACATTACTTCTTTCTATTTATTCATGCTATTAATTGCAAAGTTGTCAGGTCGGTGGCCATTTATTATTTTTGGAAAACATTATGTATTTTATCTTTTTGTCCAATCAACTTGAAATAGTACAGGACTAGTATTTTTCTTGTATAAATATTTTAATTTATACATCAATTATCATTTATCAAGATCTATCCTCTGCTTTGGTAAAAAGTAAAAACTAAAAACCACCAGACGACTATCCCCTCTTTTATCAGTTGAAGTTAGTGATGTTAATCTTTAGCAAACTATCCTTAGTTTTCAATTTAATTTTAGGATTATCACTTCTAATGTCATAAATTATTTACGTTCAGTACTCGAATATATTGTGTTATTTTCCCTTAATTTTATGTAGATTTGTAGAATTTTCCTTAGTTTTTCAATCTTTTTATTTCAGATAGTTTTAGGGAAATATATTAACATTGGGGGTGCAAAATTAATACAAAACCATAAATTTTCTAAATTCTAATGATATTATTGCCTTATGCGTCCCTAGTAATAAAGAAAAGTCAGTGTAATAAAACATCAGAGTAAAGAATGTTTTAACTACTCAAACTATAAAGCATTCATTTTGTTATAAATAATACTATAGCCGAGGAAAACATAAGGGGGACAGAACCAATTACTTAAAAAATATGCATTACCCATTGTAACAAGAAACGTAGGTATATCAATTTACCATTACAACAAGAAATCATATATATAGACGTGAATCCAGATTAGTCGAATTTTAATACGGGTATCGAACATCGAATGAAAAACCAAAAAAAGATGGAGATTCTCATAATTCGGAATTTCGTGTATCAATACTTCTAAATTAGTGTTAAGAGTGTGATCGAAGATCAGACTTCGCTGACCGACTTCATTGATGGCGCATTTCGTTCTGAGTGGTGTTTCATATAAAAATTATTCCTCATTCAGTTTATCCTTGTAAAGTTGAAAGTAGTAGTAAGTCTTAGTAGCTAGTGGATTGAAACTTTTTTGTTCTGGTTTCCATTGGTGCCTTATGAACACATGGAAGTTCAATAAGTAGGTCAGGTTGGTGTTTGTATTTGTAGTTGGCTAGCTATTTATTAGACATTCGATTACTTGTTCCAATCTTCTACTATAACCTTATTATATAATTAGACTTTTTAGTCTTTTTGTGACTATTTTAGGCCTCATTTGTTTGCACTTAATGGAGGTCTGAATCTTAATCATTCAGATCTCAGACATTAAGTGCGTTTGTTTTCAAAGTCTGAATCTTAATTATTCAGATCTTAATCATTAAGTGTATTTGTTTTTTTACTTAACAACCACTTAATTGGTCTGAATAGGTCTGTATGATTAAGATCTGTAACAGAGACTTAATTTCATTAAGATGCTATCACATATTCATTATTAATTGCTGCCACCGCCTACCATTATCAACAACCACTATGCCGCCACCACCACCATACTCAGCCACCGCCGGCACCGCCACCGCCACCACCACCAGGCCACCATCATCCTCAATCATAGCTTCCACCATTATCGACCATCACCATCCACCATCCCACCACTCCGGCCACCATCATTGTCACTCGCATTCAACATTTATCCACCTCAACTACCACAACCAACCACCTCATCACCATTAACAACCGCAGTCAGCACCACCTATCATTATCACAAACCACCACTCGCCGTTCTTAACTATCACTACCTACCACCACCATCATCAATCATAATTGCCACCACTACCAATCACTACTAGCTACTAGCATGAACCGCCATTATCAACCAAAACTACCACCAACCACCGCCTTTAGTCGGCATTCACCCATTAACCATCACTACCAACAACTTTCATATTTTAAACTATATATTTTATTGATAGAATATTAGTTTTTTTCAAATAAAGATAAATTTAATGCATTCAGATGTTAAAAATCAAACAATCTTAATTTTTGGTATTCAGATCTTAATACACATCTTAATATATCCAGATGTGTATTCAGATTCAGATGACTTAATCTTAATACACATCTTGATATTCAGATATGTATTCAGATTCAGACGTCTTAATCTTAAAAAAAACAAATGAGGCCTTAGTCATCCTATTTTAACAGAGGATCTTATTATATTAATTGAAGCGCTCTACTGCAATACAGTAGGATGGGAGGAGAAAATTTGCCACTTCTTACCCTCCACATGACATATTTGTTATTACAATGTATTTGTAAAATAATTCTGGAAATATAAATAAATACAAACAAATATATGCATAAACAGAAATGAAGAAACCAATTCGAGCCCACTGAATTCACAATGTTTCCTTAAGGAATTTAATCCACTCCTAGTACTCAAGGTTATGGATTATTTCCTCCCAGGATAGAACGAATTACACACCGGTGTAGTGGTACTGCAAACCCCAGTGTTTCAGCGAACGCAAAGTTCGGTAGCAAATCACACTTACTTTTTGCTTTGTTTGATACTAAAAGTATGCAGAAGAAAGGAGGAGAAACTCAGAAAATTCGTAGTGAAATTCTGAGCAGAATAGTGTTGTATTTATAGCCAAAAGTTGGGCTGAAATCTGAAGAGTCTCTTCAGAATAGCTGTTTCTGCAAAACTGCCACAGCATAAATGCCATTGTATAAATGGCCATTTACTCAATAATAAAGAGGGAAAATAAAGAGGAAAAATTGATGGGTAGTTAATTTTCTGTTACAAAAACAGAAAAAACTGAAATTTAGATTTAATATTAATATTTATTTAATATTAATATTCTGTTATTAAAATAAATATTTTAATAACATTTCTGTTAATATTTACATTAACAAATAAATTTGGTTCAAAAAGTTAATCAATCGATCGATCATTTGACCAAATCCAAATCCAAATCCGAATCCGAATCTGAATCCGAAGCCGAAGCCGAGCCGAGCCGAGCGACGACGACGACGACGGCGCGAGGCTTGCTTTCTTCTCAACTCTTTAAGAGCTAGAAGAAGAGCAATTGCTTATATACTCATAAAAACCCTCTTCCATTTACCAAGGAGAGGGAAATTAAAATTTCACTCAAAATTTCATTTCCCTCCATTTCCCATTCACCCTCTTTTAACTCTTTAATATATTAATTAAATATATTAAAAACCCAACAATCCCCCACATGAATGGAGAATGGCTATATGCATGAAAAACTGTGTGATTCGCAAGTAAGGATTACTTGCATCTGGATAAGTAGGTTTCCCTTTGAACTTTCCGTAGTGAACTTATGTCGGATATACTCGATCAATCGGTGGATTTGATATCTTTGAACCGTCGAACTTTGGTGTATACCTAGACAACCACAAGTCACACAACCAACCCTTAACCGTATTTGGTTCTCATTGTTGTGTTCGTTTCAGCCATGAACACCGCCTGGTTTCATAAGTGCGTAGAGAACTGGCCTTACAGAATTCTCCTTGAAGCGGCTAACACTTCACACTTACATAGGTGATTCCTAAACGTGTCATCCCGTAGATACACTATTTGATATACCCCGTATCAAATTTAGAAATCATTAAAAAGCCTTAATGCTTTATCCTTGGTACTGAAACATTGTCTTATAAGAGAATGGACCAAAAGTTTATTTGACAATGTTGAACCATCATAAATGACTTTGTTTGATCTCCTTGAACCTAGATCTTGGGATCTCCAGTCTTCTAGGTAGAGTTACCGCCACTATGACTTGTTCTCGGCCATAGTCCCATTCCCATTGATGATTTCTCAACTACATCTCTAGTTAGGCCTTTTGTAAGTGGATCCGCCACATTATCACTTGACTTTACATAGTCAATCGTGATAATTCCTCTAGAGAGTAATTGTCTAACGGTTTTATGTCTTCGTCGTATATGAAGAGATTTACCGTTATACATAATGCTCCCAGCCCTTCCAATTGCCGCTTGACTATCGTAGTGTATCCATATTGGTGCCAAGGGTTTGGGCCAAAATGGAATATCTTCCAAGAAATTCCGGAGCCATTCAGCTTCTTCACCGGCTTTATCCAAGGCTATGAACTCAGCCTCCATTGTAGAGCGGGCAATACAAGTTTGTTTGGACGACTTCCAAGATACCGCTCCTCCACCAATGGTGAATACATATCCACTTGTGGACTTGGAATCAGTTGATCCGGTGATCCAATTTGCATCACAATATCCCTCAATGACCGCAGGATATTTATTGTAGTGCAAAGCAAAGTCCTGGGTATGTACTAAGTATCCCAAAACTCGTTTCATGGCCATCCAATGAGATTGACCTGGATTGCTCGTATGTCGACTCAATTTACTTATATCACAGGCTATATCCGGTCGTGTATAGTTCATGATGTACATTAAGCAACCCAACACACGAGCATAATCCAATTGTGATATGCTTTGGCCTTTGTTCTTTGCTAATGCAAGATTCACGTCAATTGGAGTCTTTGCAACTTTAAAGCCCAAGTGCTTGAATTTTTCAAGTACTCTCTTGATATAATGAGATTGTGACAATGCCAGACCTTGAGAAGTCTTATGGATCTTAATTCCTAGAATTAAATCAGCAACTCCCAAGTCTTTCATATCAAACTTGCTAGTTAACATACACTTAGTAGCATTTATATTGGCAATGTCATTACTCATTATGAGCATATCATCCACATATAAGCAAACAATGACTATGTGATTTGGAACATTTTTAATGTACACACATTTATCACATTCATTTATCTTAAACCCATTTGACAACATTGTTTGGTCAAATTTAGCATGCCATTGTTTGGGTGCTTGTTTTAATCCATAAAGGGACTTAACAAGTCTACAGACCTTCTTTTCTTTACGTGGAACCACAAACCCTTCTGGTTGTTCCATGTAGATTTCTTCCTCCAACTCTCCATTTAAGAAATCTATCTTAACATTCATTTGATGAATTTCAAGACCATAAACTGTAGCTAACGCTACTAACGTTCGTATGGACGTAATTCTTGTAACTGGAGAGTATGTATCAAAATAATCAAGACCTTCTCGTTGTCTATATCCTTTGACCACAAGTCTTGCCTTATATTTGTCAATAGTGCCATCATCTTTAATTTTCCTCTTAAAGATCCATTTAGAAACCAACGGTTTATTTCCAGGAGGAAGATCAACCAATTCCCATGTATGGTTGTTCAATATAGATTATTTCACTATTGAGTGCCTCTTTCCATAACAATGATTCCGAAGAAGACATAGCTTCTTTAAATGTTTGAGGCTCATTTTCCAATAAAAAAGTCACAAAATCTGGTCCAAATGAAGTAGACGTCCGTTGACGTTTACTACGCCTTGGATCTTCCTGGTTAAGTGTACTTTCTTTTGCTTCTTCCCGAGATCGTTTAGATCCTTCACTAATCGACTCACATTCATTTTTGTACGGATATATATTTTCAAAGAACTCAACATTATCTGATTCTATAACCGTATTATTATGAATGTCGGGATTTTCTGATTTATGAATCAGAAATCGATATGCTTTACTATTAGTCGCATATCCTATGAAAACACAATCAACGGTTTTCGGTCCTATTTTTACCCTTTTGGGTTTAGGAACTTGCACTTTTGCCAAACACCCCCACACTTTAAAATAATTCAAGTTGGGCTTCCTTCCTTTCCATTTTTCATATGGAATGGATTGTGTTTTGCTATGGGGTACTCGATTTAGTATTCGGCTAGCCGTAAGTATGGCTTCCCCCACAAGTTCTGTGGTAAACCAGAACTTGTCAATAATGCGTTCATCATCTCCTTTAATGAACAATTCTTTCTTTCTGCAATCCCATTGGATTGGGGCGTGTAAGGGGCCGTTGTTTGATGAATAATTCCATATTCTAAACATATTTGTTCAAAAGGAGATTCATATTCACCACCCCTATCACTTTTTATCATTTTGATTTTCTTGTTAAGTTGTGTTTCAACTTCATTTTTGTATTGCTTGAATGCGTCTATTGCTTCATCTTTACTATTAAGTAAGTAAACATAGCAATATCGAGTACTATCGTCAATAAAAGTTATGAAATACTTCTTTTCACCGCGAGATGGTATTGACTTCATGTCACAAATATCTGTGTGAATTAAGTCTAAAGGAATTGAATTCCTTTCAACCGACTTATAAGGATGTTTAACATACTTAGATTCCACACATACTTGACATTTTGATTTGTCACATTTAAATTTAGGCAATACTTCCAAATTAATCATTTTCCGCAAGGTTTTATAATTGACATGACCCAAACGTATATGCCATAATTCATTTGACTCAAGTAAGTAAGACGAAGCTGAAATTTTATTATTATTCTCAACGACCATTACATTCAGCTTGAAAAGGCCCTTAGTGAGGTAACCTTTTCCTACAAATATTTCGTTCTTACTTATTACAACCTTATCGGAAACAAAAACACACTTTAAACCATTCTTAACAAGAAGTCCAGTGGAGACTAAATTCTTCCTAATCTCGGGAACATGAAGGACGTTGTTCAAAATCACCACTTTGCCGGAAGTCATTTTGAGAAATATCTTCCCACATCCTTCAATATTGGCCTTAGAAGCATTTCCCATAGAAATCGTCTCGTCGGGTCCGACAGGAGCATAAGTAGCAAACGCTTCTCTAACTGCACAAACATGGCGAGTGGCTCCAGAATCAATCCACCACTCTCTAGGATTGCCTACCAAGTTGCATTCGGAAAGCATGGCACATAAGTCATCAACATCATCATGCTTTTCAACCATGTTTGCTTGACCCTTTTTCTTGCCTTTCTTAGGAGCATGACACTCCGTAGATTTGTGTCCGGGTTTTCTACAATTGTAGCAGTTTCCACTGAACGCTTCTTGCTTGGGCTGTATTTTGGTCCAGAAGCCTTCTTCCTCTTCTTGTTCTCTTCAACAATATTTGCTCCCATTATTGTTGAGTTTCCACGGCTCTCTTTTCAGCAGCTTTATTGTCCCCTTCGATTCTCAACTGAACAATGAGATCTTCGAGGGACATCTCCTTGCGTTTGTGTTTCAAGTAGTTTTTGAAGTCCTTCCACAAAGGAGGCAACTTCTCAATGATTGCTGCTACTTGGAATGCTTCATTGATAACAAGACCTTCAATGAAATTTTCATTAGTAAAAATACTAAGGTTACTACTTTCAACATCAATATTAATTAGATTTATACCTTCAGCAAGGAGATCGTGAATAATCACTTGCCATTCCTGGACTTGGGTAATAACAGACTTGCTATCTACCATTTTGTAGTCCAAAAACTTTGCAGCAACAAACTTTTTCAACCCGGCATCTTCAGTTTTATATTTCTTTTCAAGCGCAGTCCATAGTTCCTTTGACGTTTCTACGCCACCGTAGATGTTATACAAAGAATCTTCCAGCCCGCTTAGAATATAATTCTTGCATAAAAAGTCCGAATGCTTCCACGCCTCAACGACGAGAAAGCATTCAGTTTCTGGAGTTTCGTCAGACAACACAGGAACATCTTCCTTGATGAACTTCTGGAGACTCAGAGTAGTCAAATAGAAGAACATCTTTTGTTGCCAGCGCTTGAAATCAATCCCGGAAAATTTTCCGGGTTTCTCCGCCGATGCCAATGCTGCCGAAGTCGCTCGGCTTCTTGAGGCATTAGCAGTCACCATTGGAACAACTTGGTTCTCATTCTTATTAGTCAGAAGTAAAAGAATGACACAAATATTAAAATCACGTAGATTTTAATAGAGTACAAAACCACAAAGGTTTTACTCTTCCAGAAACAGTAAAAACAAATACAGAAATATAATTAAATTCCTTAAGCTTGTTATTACAATGTATTTGTAAAATAATTCTGGAAATATAAATAAATACAAACAAATATATGCATAAACAGAAATGAAGAAACCAATTCGAGCCCACTGAATTCACAGTGTTTCCTTAAGGAATTTAATCCCCTCCTAGTACCCAAGGTTATAGATTATTTCCTCCCAGGATAGAACGAATTACACACTGGTGTAGTGGTACTGCAAACCCGAGTGTTTCAGCGAACGCAAAGTTCGGTAGCAAATCACACTTACTTTTTGCTTTGTTTGATGCTAAAAGTATGCAGAAGAAAGGAGGAGAAACTCAGAAATTCGTAGTAAAATTCTGAGCAGAATAGTGTTGTATTTATAGCCAAAAGTTGGGCTGAAATCTGAAGAGTCTCTTCAGAATGGTTGTTTCTGCAAAACTGCCACATCATAAATGCCATTGCATAAATGGCCATTTACTCAATAATAAAGAGGGAAAATAAAGAGGGAAAATTGATGGGTAGTTAATTTTCTGTTACAAAAACAGAAAAAATTAAAATTTGGATTTAATATTAATATTTATTTAATATTAATATTCTGTTATTAAAATAAATATTTTAATAACATTTCTGTTAATATTTTACTATTAACAAATTAATTTGGTCCAAAAAGTTAATCAATCGATCGATCATTTGACCAAATCCAAATCCAAATTCGAATCCGAATCCGAAGTCGAAGCCGAGCCGAGCCGAGCGAGCGACGACGACGACGGCGCGAGGCTTGCTTTCTTCTCAACTCTTTACGAGCTAGAAGAAGAGCAATTGCTTATATACCCATAAAAAACCTCTTCCATTTATCAAGGAGAGGGAAATTAAAATTTCACTCAAAATTTCATTTCCCTCCATTTCCCATTCACCCTCTTTTAACTCTTTAATATATTAATTAAATATATTAAAAATCCAATAATATTTCGGTGCAAATTCGAATTTAGTAGAACTTTAATATGAGTATTTTACCGAGGGTCATTGAACTATCCTTTAATTTTAGTAAAGTTATTCAACTATTGTTTGTCACTTAAAAATAACTAAACTTTATCAATATAACTTAAAAAAATTATTTTGCCTCAAACTTCCATCATAAATATGACATGGCTATATTTTAATAAAGAAATTCAAAGAAAATGTCACATAAGCTTACACGTGTCATACCCACAATAAGATCTATGTCTCCTATAATATTACTTGATCCAAACTTAAAATGGGTTTCAATAGGTAAAAAAACGCACATAGAATAGCTTTTACCAGGTCAACCACAATTCTCTTTTGCTATTTAATTCCACATTATTTTTATTTAAATTTCACATTAATTTAAATAATTATACTATACTACAAAGTTTTTACCTTTTCTGTTACATAATGCACATTCATAATAATTCATACTAAAATAATTTATGCTAGAAAATTCTTATTTTGTTTGTATGTCCTATCTGAGTCATTTTATAACTCTACTAAAGAAAAAATACTACTGTATCCAACTCCCCATTTCGTGATTGATGTGCAAAAAAAATAGTCTAGGGGGTTTAAGAAAAATTAGGTTTTGTAAATTATTTTTTGGATTTTGATCATACAGATATAGTCTTAGTGATACAGTATGTTGTGTCCTTTTGTCTAAATAGTTGCTATAGGTTGTCTGTAATTATATGTTAATTGACAATTTTTATTATGCACTTTAATTTTATATATTGCTTACTAAGCAGGTTATTTGTATGCTAATATTGCTTAATAAGCAATATTTTAAAATCAATAGAATGGTATAAATATGTTATGTGAGTTGCATACAGTAGTATTATTTCAGTAGAGTTATAAAATAATTCGGATATGGCATACAAACAAAATAAGAATTTTCTAGCATAAAATTATTTTAGTATAGAATAATTATGGATGTGCATTATGTAATAGAAAAAGTAAAAGCTTTGTAGTATAGTATAATTATTTTAAATTAATATAGAATTTAATTAAAAATAATGTGAAATTTAATATCTAAAGAAGGATGTGGTTGACCTGGTAAGAGCTATTCTATGTGTGGTCTTCTATCTATTGAAACTCATTTGGAGTTTGAGTCAAGATATATTAAAGGATAAATGGATCTTAATGTGGGTATGACCCGTGTAAGCTTATATGGTATTTCTTTGAACTTTTTTTTTTATTAAAATGTATGTCATGATGGAAGTTTGAGGCAAAATAATTTTTAAGTTACAATGCTATAGTTACTTTTAAGTGACAAAAAATAATTGAATGATTTTACTAAAATTAAAGGGTAGTTCAAGGCCATCAATAAAACTAATCCGAGTATCGGGTGCAAATTCAAATTTAATAGAACATTAATATGAGTACCGTACGCCGAGTAAAAAAATTTCAAAAAAAGGATGGGAAGGAAAATGCATCTGGTAGTTTACAGCTATTCTATTCAAATGTAGCTTAACCCGTTATAACAAATTATTTAATTGACTATTTTACATTAGCTTAGATATATAGTTGCTATACTAGTTGGTTTTCAAATTAAATGATAATGTATAAAAATCAGTTATGCTATCATTAGTGTAGATAGAAACGGATGTGTTTGACAAAAAGTATCTAAGTTTTTTTGAGTTAAATCAATTAATGGAGAAAATAGAAGATAAATCTCAGCCAAGGATAATTAACTCTAGATCTAAGTTGAATGAATAAGAGAATGAGATATAACAAAACTCATAGCTTGATTTAAGATCATTAAAAGACCAAGTATGACAATAAAAATATATCTTTGGAGTACTGTTCCGTAATGTAAGAGCAAAGAAGAAAAGAAGGAATCAATTCATAACTATGATGTATATATTCATTGATTTGGCAATGATGATTATAGAGATTAGTATTTGCTATATAATCCCCTTTCCTCGCCTTCCATTCTTCTCCTTTTTCTATGTGAGAGGAAGCCCCCCTTTTCTTGTCTTCTTACCCCTTATACATATTTTCAGTATTCGCTTTTGTCCAACGGTCCTTAACTAGAGTACCTTCATCTTCTTATTGTCCTCCACATCGCCTTCCTTAAATATCACGATATGCACTTTGCCATACAAGCTTGATGGCTCCATATCGGCCGTGGCCGAGGTCTTCGTTGTTATTATACCATGTGGGTACGACCACGTCTTAATCGGCCTCCTTCCATTCATGTTAGCGTTAATCTATGTGCCGTTAGATTTTGACCCATACAGTTAGTCCCTCCACCCATTGGGATCGCTTATTGGCGAGCCCAATAGGCGAACCCTGTTGTTTCAAATATGGAGAAATCTGAATGCTTTATACGAGGGGCGAGAACTTTATGGCGAGGTGGTCATGTCAGTTCAGAGTGTCATCAGTATTCCTCATACGTCATTATGGTGCACGTTTTCTAGGCAATGTGTCATTTGTCGTGCCCTTTCACTTTCTAACTGGTGACTCTTAGTTTTCCCGCTCAGGACATTTGCATCCCTATAAATAAAGGGGAGCTCCTCATTTGAATTGTTACGTTTTCCAATTGCTTAAGAGAGAATTTCACATGTCTTCTCCTCTTTCCTTAATCTCTCATATCTTTGCTTTTGCTAGGATTTGCGGTGACCATCGTCTTTTTTATTTTTCATCTTCGTTTCTTTTGATCAAATAAAACAAAATGGCCAGTACTTCTTCCCACTCTGATAAAGTTGTGGGTGCTCCGGCTTCAGAGAATGACACATCCCTACTCGAAGAGGAGGTGGAAGTGGTGGAAGATGAGGGGTTTCTGATGGTGGATGAGGTGGTTCCTCGCCCGTGGAAGGAGAGGACCGACTTTAATAGACCCGCCAATGATGAACCAAATCCCATTCCTTCCACGATAGATGCTACAACGATCACTGAGTTCAAATCCAAATGGGAGATCCTAGATCATATTGAAATGGTGCCGGCGGATAAGGATATAGTGCATTTATATCACCCGGTCTACTGTGCGTTTTACGCGTATCCCTTTGTTATCGAGTACATATTTCCCCTTCCTTCCTTGCTAGTTGATTTCTACCATTTTTATGAGGTGTTTCCGGCTCAGCTCTCTCCGTACGCGTATAAGATTTTCCTCATGCTCATCAAGTATGCAGAGTTGGTCGGCCGAGGAGTTTCTCTAACGCACATGCTCCACCTTTTCGTCCCCTCATTTTTTTAGGGGTACAATGATTCATATGTGTCATCGAGGAACCAAGATCTTGCTGGTGAATATGGATGACAAGACTAACCACCGCTTCTGGGAAAACTATTTCTACTTCCGGACAGAGCACGTCGTATCGAACCCGGCGGGTTTCTTGAGACATGGAATTTCACCCGTAAGTTCTTTTTTCGGTTTACTTCGCGTAATTTTCCTTAAGATGGTCATTGGTCGTATCACTTTAACCATTTCACGGAGGATTTGCTTGTGTTTTTGTAGCCGAGAGATTTTCTCCACCGCTGGTTGCCGATATTTATGACTGGGTGAGCCCAATTCTCCCCCCCCCCCCACAGTGGGGATCCGTGAGTAGGCATCTTTTCATGAGAAATTTAGGCGCAATCCGCATACTAGTGAGTTGGTTCATTGTGGTTTCACTTTGTTATCTAGTTCATGGTTTTTTTTACCTCGTCGCTATGTAATAAATCCTTCCTTACTGACAGGTCGGAGAGGAGTAAGAAGAATGAGGGCTCCTCCGCTCGCATTCCATCAACCAGTGCCCTCTACACAACCCCTCACCAAGAGCTTCTATAGGCAAGGGCATAGAGGGTCTGACTGCTCGTCGGACCGCATCGACGACCAAAATCGTATGCTTGGAGGTTTCTCCCAACCGGAGACTTGGGTTCTCGTAGTTCATTCAACGGGTGAATTCTCCCCCGTCGGTAGTAGTGAGGCCCCATCAAAGAGGCAAAGGATAGTATTTGCAGAGGCTTCTTTAACCGAAACACCCTTGGGGGTGACTTTGTTTCGACGATAACCAGGACCGACGGTGGTGCCAATATGGATGGGGAGGTGATGCCCGTTGCAAGCTCTCATGAGCTATTGCGATGGAGGGATAGAGTTATGTGGTCGCTATTACTATTTTGAGAAGGCCATCGTCATCTCATCCAAACCGTGCCCTCGTTTCGGCCAGTGAAAAGGGAAAAGATGTTATGGTTGAGGATTATGAATTCAAATCTGATATCGACCTCGGGGACGTGAGGATGTTCGACGAAGGCTTTACTCGAACTGTGGTAAGTATGTAAGGCCTTTTCCGTATACTTGAAATTTCGACGGATATCAACCTATTGCAAGACACGGTGGACTTGGTGCCATAGTTTGATCTTTTGTGCTCCGCCGCTGAAAGCAAATCCCTTCAGGAGGTCGGCCGTGATGACGTTAAGGGTAAGTGCCCATTTGATTTTTTATTTTGTGACATGTATAATTACACTGACATGTTCTCTCCTCTCTTCTTCTTTTTATTCTTCTTCTCTATAGACCTATATGCTGGAGATCGAGAGTGCTTGGAGGGCTGAGACGCGGGCCAAGATTTTTGTGAAAATGGTCGAGAAGTACCGATGGTATCACAACAGGTGCCGTGAGATGCACGAGCAGCTCAAAGTGGGCGCCAACACCCAGTCCATTAGGGAGGAGTTGGAGAAAAGAGGTGAGGAGCTGACGTTGTCTATCTGTAGATGTAGTGAGCTCGAAGGACTGGTTCATGCCAAGGACGAGGAGATCGAGGTGGGAAAAGGGATTGACGTAGAATGCGAGGACCTTCAAGCGAAGGTTCTATCTTTACGAGTTGAACTTGATCAAAGCGCTACTAGAGTCGATGCCTTGAGCGCGGAATGGTCGAAGAAGGTGGCCGAGCTAGAAAGGAAATTTGCCAAATTGGAGAGAGCCAAGGGTGATTGAGTATCGGCATTGGCGAGGGCGGCGACACTAAAAAGACACTATCCACGTCCTAAAATCTGAGCAGGAATCTGAGAGGGTGACAGCCACGCTGAGGGAGGCATGGCTCGATGAGTGAATTGGTGAACTTGATCAGGTACGTCGGGCTTATGAGATCGGGTTGAAACTCTTGAGGCCGAGAAGGTGCAACTGTCTTAGGACGAATCTGCCTTTGTCGTTGTCCCTTGCCGCTTGTATGAGTTATAGGTTCATGCCGAGGCCCAACGAGATATATACAAGAGTTTGTAGGAGGCGGGGAGTGTTTCTTAGGCCGCTTTTGAAGATGCTCGAGCACATATTTGCGAGGCTCGTATTTCCTATGGTTACGACCCTGCGACACCGTAGGCTTGTGAGGGCATAGAGGTTGAGGATGAACTTTCTGATGATGAGGACGTTGGAGAATACGGCGGTGGAGATGACACGAATGAAACTCTGTCGCAGCTTTGTACTTAGTTTTTTTTTTTTTTTTTTGTTGCTTTGTTGTTTATTTTGACTTGCCACCTTGGGAAGGATCAACCTTGATCTATACATTCGAACCAGGTCGAATTTAGACTTGCCGATTTGGGCGAAGTAAGTTTTGACTTATATATTCGAACGAGGTCGAATTTAGACTTGCTGACTGCACAAAGTCAGTTTTGATTTATATTTTCGAATGAGGTCGAATTTAGATTTGCCAACTTGGGCGAAGTTAATTTTTCATGGCGGTTTTAGCGATGGTAGGGGGCGAGATCGCGCGAGACCGTACTGTGACCCGTTGTGCGTTCGACTAGTCAAGCTTTGATTTGTTGGTTTGGATGGGCTAATTTTGACTTCCACTATGCAATGGTCCATGGCCGTGAAAGTGTTAATTCGAACGAGGTCGAAATTATAACCGTCACAAATACGAGCAACGTCAAATTATTCTTTCATTCGGCGATGGACGTAGGGAAATCAATAAAATTTGTGGTGAGAGACAGAAACATGAAAGTCTAATTTAATGTAGAAAAGGAAAATTTTTAAAGTAGTTGGGCAGCAATAGATTATCAAACCAGGAAGTTGGGACCCCAACCATGTTTTCTTGTTGCTCTCATTAATTGACTATTGTAAGAGTAATTTATTAGACACACCACCAATAAGGATTATGATAGTGTAATAATCCAATTAGAAGTTTTAAGTTTGAGCCTTAAATATATAAATATCATCATTAGGGATCACTGACCCTAATATGGAACTTCCCCTACAAATCCATATTTAATAGAATTTCAATGTTAATACTAAACAATGGGTGAAAACCAAAAAAAAAAAAAAAAATTGTTAGATGCTCCAACCCTCAAACATATATTTGGTCTTTTGACTTTGGATACTATATGGATGCAGCAGCTTCCCACCTCCACCAACTTCCACCAATATGCCATTTGCCTCCTCCACTAATCCACTTTAGTTCTCATCTTCCTCTATATTCTTATTCATAATTTATATTTATTCTCGTCTTTCTTCAACTTCTTCACAGAAAAATGATATAATTAAAAAGATGGCTTCGAAATTATTAATCAATGGGTGCGCAGTTTTACTGCATAATTGTATTAATAATTCATGTGTCAGAATCGGATATGCATTTAATATATATACACACATACATGCGCACTAAAGTGTTGCTTAAAAAATGGCCCTTTCATGGGAACTCAATATTTAAGGCAGGAAATATATAAATTTAAAACCAATTAAAATTTAATAAATTACTATATGTATATTCAAAATTTTAAAGATACAATAAATTCAGTGTTATGAACGTTAAAATTCAAAGTTATCAAATTAAAATTTTGAATTGCCCCATGTTTTGGCATATGAACTAGGCAAATATTTACCCGCACCGAATGTTCACACCAAATATAATTAGATTAACCATAGGAGATAAACTAAGGTCTTCTAGGATTTTTAATTTTGAATAAATAAGAAATTAGAAAAAGACTAGCAGAATCATATATAATAACTCATGTTACAAACTCTTAGGGTAACTGTCATCCTCTTTCTTTAATTTCCTTGCAATAATCCTTTGCATTAGTGTTGCTGCATCTTGCGACTTGAATCTTACGTAATATATAGTGATTAATGTGTAGAAATTCATAGTCCTCCCTAACTTTTTCTAAGTTCTAAACTTTGCTTCTTTGGCAAATACATAGTTTTATTGAATAAACACAAAACTGTAAAAACCATAACTTTTAATCCTTGAAAATAGTCTTATCAATATTGACTAATTATTACTATACATAAAATACCATTTTATACTGTTAGGTCGCAATGGGACTCTAAGAAAGAAGAAAATTTATGTCTCAGTGTCTCACAGTTTTAGTTTTCATATCTGCTCTCTCACGGTAATATATTTTTTCCAGATTTACTTAACGATACGAGTGTAACGGAATAGCTGACTAGATTGCTAAGGCCTCATTTGTTTTTTTTTAAGATTAAGACGTCTGAATTTGAATATACATGCATATCAATATGTGTATTAAGATTAAGACATCCGAATCTTAATATATATCTGAATATATTAAGATGCGTATCAAGATCTGAACACTAAAAACTAAGACTGTTATGATTTTTAACATCTGAATGCATAAACTTTATCTTTATTTGAAACATAATAAACATAAAATTCAAATGAAATACTAAATAATCTAATATTCTATCAATAAAATATATAATTTTTTTAAAATATGACAATTGTTGGTGCTGATGACTAACGGGTAAATGCCGACTCAAGGCGGTGGTTGGTGGTAGTTTTTGTTGATGATGGTAGTTCATGCTAGTAGCTAGTAGTGATTGATAATTGTGGCGATTATGATTGAGGATGATAGTGGTGGGTGGTGATAGTTTTTGTTGATGATGTTGGTAGGTTATAATGATGGGCGATGCTGGCTGTGGTTGTTAATGGTGATTGAGTGGTTGGTTGTGGTAGTTGAGGTGGATAAGTGTTGACTGTGTGTGAGAATGATGGTGGTCGGAGTGGTGGGGATGGTGGATGGTGGTGGTCGATAATGGTGGCAACTATGATTGAGGATGATCGTGATGGTGGTGGTTGACTATGGTGGTGGTGGTGGTGGAGGAGGTGGTCGTGGTCGTGGTGGTTGATAATTAATGGTAGGCGGTTGGCGGCAATTAATAATAAATATGTGATAGCATCTTAATGAAATTAAGTCTCTCTTATAGATCTTAATCATACAGACCTATTCAGACCCATTAAATGGTTGTGACGTAAAAAAAACAATCACACTTAATGATTAAGATCTGAATAATTAAGATTCAGACTTTAAAAACAAACTCACTTAATGTCTGAGATCTGAATGATTAAGATTCAGACCTCTATTAAGTGCAAACAAATGAGGCCTAAGTATACTTAATTATTATTTTAGAATATGTACCCAAAAACTATGATTAAGCACTAATATATATAGTTAGATTAAATAACAAGTGTCATTTTTTTTATTGGCTTGTGATAAAAAAATGTTAATTGACATTTGACACTTAAAACTATTTAGGTGCCGATATCCGAAATAATAATAGTTAGTCCACAGTGGAAAAGGCAGTTAAGGGGAAGAAATAGACTACTGTCAAATACAATGAGGCACAAAGCATTTAACAATAAAATTTAAAGTAACTGCACGGTATATTTATAGTTTGGTCCAATTTTGGATGGCTGCAATTATTGTAAATGACTAGTGGTTTTGCAAATTCTTTGTTTGGAATACAAGGAATTTTACTCTTTAGTGTGAATTGGAATTTGGAAGTGCGTGGCCTTTTGTCACTCTTCGTGAAACTTTAAGCCTAATAGGTTTCATGTCCTGAGATTTGAGGTTCCGTTTTGATCGATTTTTTCCTAAAATGAAATCAAATTAAGTAAGTTAGTTTTTTAAATACCAGAACCAAAACAAACCCATTAAGTCAGTTTTTTCTCGATTCGGTTTATGTCATTTTCTCGGTTTTTTCAAATTTTTGTCGGTTTTTTCTTAAATATAAGACATACACTACCAAACACATATTACGGAGATCACATTTTCAACGTAACACTATCAAAATTAATTACCCTTTTAAAAATTTATTATTTAACAAGATACATTGATGATAACTGAATCAAATAGTGATGAATACTTTAAGGACTCAATTAAAAATATATTATTTTTAACACGAAATGGATTCTTACACTTTAACCAAAGAAAACTATCAATCAAACTAGAATGTAAAGGTAAAGAATTATACTAAAGTGCAAACTATTAACATTTACCATTAAATTTTTGAAATTTTATATAAAAATATACATATATATAGGTGTAATAATAATTTGAAATAACTACTCCTATAGTTGGTTTGGTTCGCTTTTTTCTGATTAAAACCAAAACCAAACCAAATTTGATCGGTTTTTAAAATCCAAAACCAAAATCAAACCAAACAAAAAAGTATCGGTTTTTTGGTCGATTTGGTTTGGTTTTCGGTTAGGTTCGATTTTTCAGATTTTTATGAACACCACTAATTGAGACCTTATAGATCGACCACCAAAGGACGTGGTACAGTGAATGAAGCTGCTCTTTCCTTAACCAGAGGCTCGGGTACGAGTCCTGTGTATGAAAAAATCCTTGGTAGAGAGCGCTTTCCCCCGAATGGGGCCTCACACTGTGTCAATCCGAATATAGTCGGGCTCCAATGCAAATACCGAACACCCGGTGAGAAACCAAAAAGAAAAAAAAAGATATAATAATGCAATTTTATTTTTGGTTAAACCTTTCTCTTATATACCATCGTTCGCATAAATTGATTTTCTTAACGTGTTCCTCTTTCTTCAAATTTAATTCAAGTTTTACATAAGGCTGATCCAACTTGAGTGCAACTTGAATATTTAATAAGGTTCAAATTAATCATGGTTGAGTTTAAAACATATAAATTCATTGAACTTGCTTAAAACAAGCAAATTAACTAGTAACCCTCAGTTTTGATCTTATAATCAATCTCACAGCACATTTTAATCAAAAATACAAAATTTTCTTAGAGTTTGACTTCAACTTGTATGATAAATAAATGGGGATACTGAACTTGTGTTGCTTTATATAAATAAAAAAATTTTTCAGAAATCACTATGTTTTAATGGTTATTATAGCTAGTTGTAGTTACCATTTATTATATTACTTCCTATAGCTATGTTTTGAGAAATTTTAGAGTATATTCGATGTATTTAAGCTACTGTATTCATGAATACACACTACAACAAATGTGATATTTAGCTACAAAATTTTCAGTCACGACACAAAATTCCTCACTAATTATTCACTTTTCGTGACAAAAATTATGTTTCGTGTTTAAATAAATAATCCGCATACTTTTAGTGACGAAACATAAAATTTCGTAGCAAAAGCTTTTGTCCACTAAAGTTTCCCACCAAAAAATAACTTGGCGCCATTATTTAATAGCATTAGCCACGAATGTTATGGTGATATATTATTTTGTCACTAATAATGTATCCAATTTGTGATAAATCATAATTTGTCTTAAAATTGGTAAAACTTTGGACACGAAAAAATTTCGTCACAAATAATGCGTTATTACAATAGTGACAAAATAAATTTTGTAGTTAAACATGGTAAACTTTAGCTACAAAAGTTTCTAATTTATTATGACATTAGTTTTTGTCACTAATAATGCAAACAATTAGTGACAATTATTTAATTGTCTCTGTTTAAAATACAATTTACTCACAACAAAATTTTTGTCACGAAAAATATAATTTTTAAATGGCTACGACTTGAATTTTGTAGGTATTTTATGTTGCTAGCATAAAAACAAAAGGTATTTTAGGTACCGCTTTTTATTTGGCTGACTATTTTAACTTTAGCTTTATGAAGCGTAATTACACGAAAAAATGAGAAAGAAAATGTCAAATTATCTGAAAAAGTGTACAGATGGGATTATATTAACGTGTTCCATTAACTCTCTCTCATTCTTCTATTTGACCTAATCGGACAATCTTGATAATTGATGCTCTCCAATTTAATATATTTTTCATTGATACGTTAGCCCTTTGCCATTCCCTCGGCTAGCAATTAGTGTAAAATAAAAAGACAAGAAAGGAAGAAAAGACTTTATCATACAACATTTTCTCTTTGGCTGGATATTCCAATTTGCAGCACCTATCTCATGTTATTCTCTTGTCAAGAATAACAACTTTCAATGCATATTCCTACCGAGATTTTAGCCCCTTTTTACTCCTTAAAAATGCTTCTACCTAAGAAGTATCAACATTTCTCTTTCTTTCTTGTTTTAGCCAGCTGCAAAAATGTCTATGATGTGTATAAAACGTGAGAAATTTTACCACCTATAAAATAGGCTAGTATTCTATTTATAACATATAAATACCTTTTTAAGATTTTACATAATATAATAACCTTTTTTATTTTGTAGCAAAAAATTTAAATTTAATACTTTCCTATATTTAAGCCTTATTAGATGGTACAAAATATTTTTCTCTCACCAATTTATGGTATAACTCCCGTTTTTTGTGAAATAACGCCGCTTAATACAGCTTAATACACCTAAATACAGATTCACCTTCCCATGATTTGCGCTGAAACGTTACTTTTTTCACGCTTAATACAACTTAATACACCTATATACAGATAATGATTTACAGAATCCCTGTTTGTGCAGCGTCATTTCATGTTGTATTATTGAATACAATTCGTTTAATACACTATATACATCATAAAATAACGTAAAACATATCTATATCACGTAATATAGGAAAGTGTTTCTATTTATTGCTAATTAGATCTTAATGAATGCCTTTTGTGAAAAATTCTCTATATAATATTTGGGAACCGACTACATTATCATCGTAGTGGTTGGTACACCTTATTAAACTAGTGGAGGGATTGCCCGGGCCCAACGTGAGCAGACCTATATTGTTGCAATTCTATACCAAGCTCGGGTCCAACGTGAGCAGATCTATATTGTTGCAATTCTATACTTTCTAATTGATATGACCAAAATATGTATAACTTTGTAGCAACAGCTGCTGGAATTACTATAAAAGAAGATAATTTTTTATGTCAAATTAGTTGCTGCAACACTGAAGATTGGCTGAAAATTCAAAACTACTCTTTGAGCACTAAATGAGCTAAAAAAGGATTCGAGAAAGGAAAGTTCTGTCGCGAGACTCATATAAAATACATATGAAGGTCAAGAAACAGGTCGAACGTGGTTGGCATTCCATTAACAACTGAAGTAGCCACAAGGTTTCCAGTGATATTGAGAACATGCGTAAAAACTTGGAGCGTCTAAAAATCTATATTTCTAACTAGCCAAAAGAATTAACTCCAACCAAAACTAACACATGCATGGATTTCGCTGCACAAATTGGTAGAGGAGAAACTGGAAATCTATAGCTTACTTTAAGTTGAATGCTGCTAAAAAAAAAAAAATGAATCACCCAAAGGACGCTTAGAAGAGCTAGAGAGTAAATACACACAACTTACAAAGATAGTGTTTGATCAGCCTTTATCACCATCTTCAAGTGATCAATCTATTCAATCATTTAACAGGATAGTAGATGGAAAATCCTATTTTACTCTATGATGAGCATATTACAATAGTTAGCTGTTGATTTTACTAGCTGATCACACTCCTGTCTTGTGATTAAAATTCCTAATTGACAATATGGGAGCATTACTTATTTAACTGATTGACTTTTTCTTTCTGGATCCAAAATGAGCTTGAAAGAGGTAGCGTTTTCTACTTACCTCCTCTTATTAATTCCCATTTATCAATTCTTTTTATTATTGCTTTTAGGAAATTTATTTGCAGCTCTTAGAATTTCTTCAAATTGTTAAAGCCCATTTGAATCATATCTCTCATAGATCCAATTCTTTTGGTTCGTTACACCAATGTAAACTCCCTGCTAATCGGCGGTAGGATCTTCTTAGTTTATTCTCTGAATTAGAACATCTAAAGGCAAATTATATAGGATCCTGGCATATAAATCCAGAAGATTTTTAGGAAGAGTAGTTAAGAAGAGTATAATAAGAAAACTTTGAAGGAAAATATACCATAATATCAATTCAACAAACCTCGGTAACCCGTAAATTATTATACATCTGTAGAACATATATATATTGAGTGCATTTCTGTAGATACTTATGATCAGAATGTCTTATGGAATATACTGCAATCCGCAAATTGTTATATATCTCAAGAAGATATTGACTGTGATGATGTCTCAAGTGCAGTATTTGACTGATTTTTCTTAAGAACATATTGGTTGTACACATTTTAATATAATAGGATTGACTGATGTAAAACTATACGTCATTAGTCGGGCACAAAGATTTAACTATTCTTTTCACAACATAGAAAATTTCTAATATAATTCAGTATTGAATAGTCTCCATTCTCAGTTTAGATGCACCGTACAGTTCTAAAGTAAAGGAAGAGTAGCGTCTATTTGTCAACACTAAATTCTCAGTTTTAATAACAAGCCGTCATTTCTGCAACCACTGCAATAATTTTCTTTTTTGGGAGCACAGTTGTAATCCATAACAATATGGTACAAATTTTTAAGAGACTTAAAAGTATGCAACAAGATTTCCACTATTCTGCATGAGGAATTTGAGGTGTCCTTTACTGCACAAGAGTCATTTCACAACTTGATAAATATGCATGAGGAAATCAAAAGGGCCGACCCAGTTCAATACCCACTTCGTGGGTGTCTGGGAAAGGGAATACTCTAGGCAGCCTTCCCTGCTTCGCAGAGAGGCTGATTCGAACCCGCGACCTGACACACCACGGCAAGCAAGCTTACCGCTGAGCCAAGCCGGCCCTTCATGCATGAGGAAATCAAGTGGATGACATATTTATTATAGACATAGATACTCTAGTTAGGAAAGCTCCTTCAGAAATATACTTTGTTTTAAGCAATTTAGCGAATTTCATGAGTTTGTTGAAAGCATTTTTTTAGAACAAAGAATAGTGCTTCACTTTTCTATAGGACTAAGTGGATTGTTCATTTCTTAGGCACTAGAGCTTTAGGTGCTCTCAATACATTCCTTCCACCTGGTTATGAAAAAAAATGCATTCGTTCCACCCATCTACATGTGGATGGAATGTTGCATCTAATTTGTGTTTTATATTTACGCACATAACGGGATTGATGATTTATTTCCTTTAAAAAATTGATTTGTTCCATGTGTAGCTTGTTTTCACAATTTTGCCCCAGATACAATCATTATATCAAAGCAAAATCAGCAACTCTTCTAATGTATCAGTTTTCTGATCATTGTACACACACACACACAAAAATTTAATGCGTTATTTTTCTGCTACGATACTGTTCATTGTTGTGTCATCTCATCTTGTATTATTTAAATTTTTTGTTTATGGCCATCATTGTAGTCTTTAATGGAATTAGTAAATAGCTAGCCTTCTGTTGAAGGTTGCCAATGCTAAGAATAGTTAGAAAAGTTTTGATAAAAAATTGAGGATGAAGATGAGCTGTTGGTTATATCATGTCTCTCTACCCATTTCTGACTACTTAAAACAACTTATTCTATCTTTTATATATATATATATATATAAATTATTCATTAATTCAAGAATCAATAAGCTAAGGTATGAAAAATACTGAGTTACTTTCTCACATGCACCATTTTTGTGCCATTCTGATATAACTTTCAATTGGAAGTTATTGCTATTTAAGTGTACACTTATTATAAAAACTAATTTAGTATGTTATGTTAACAGATATGATTTTTTTTATTAAACTAGCATATAACTGATCTTTTTTCTTTAATTGTTATTCTTTGTTACTAAATTGGTATATATTTGTTATGTTAACAAATCAAACATTTGAAGTCCGAAGAACCTATCCTTAAAGAACGTATAGTGCAAGAGGTTTATGCTTTGGTTGGGATGGTTTGAAGACACTATACATGTGTAGCAATTTTATGTTTATAATTTAGGAATTATTAAAAATGATGTCGTACGATTCAGATTGGTTTATGATAAATATGATACTTTAGTACTTTGTATTAACAAAGATATCAAGTATATGGTTTATTTTCAAGTGTTGTTAGTTGTGTATGAAAGCGTATAAATAATTATTTCTATTTATCTTGTTTAAATTTTGTTCTTAAAAGTAATTGTACAACTAACGAAGGGAATAACGGTCGCTAAAAGAACTTGAAATGACTACATTAGTTGTTGTCATTAAAGACTTTTAACGACTGGATAACAAATTAGCTAAGGGAAAATCTTGTCGTTAAAAGGTATGTATAACAATCGAAATTATGTTGTCGCTAAAATATCTTTAACGACCGTATTGTAATCCGGTCGTTAACTTTTAACGTCGGGGCTTTTAACGACCGGTGACGACCGGATTTTTTTTGGTCATTAATAACTCATAACGACCGGATTTGGACTTTTAACGACCAGATTTCCCCTCGCTAAAGGCTCATTTTCTTGTAGTGGTAGTCATTAAACTATTTAACGACAGGTTTCTCAAATAGATAAATGACTATTAACGAAGAGAATTTTGATTGTTAAACGTAATTATACAATTAACGAAGGGAATATCAGTTGCTAAAAGTACTGAATTGACTTAATACATTGTTGTCGTTAAAGACTTTTAACGACCGGATAACAAATTAACGAGGGGAAAATCATGTCGCTAAAAAGCATGTTTAACGACCAAAAATTATGTCGTCGCTAAAGATCCTATAACGACCGGATTGTAAATCGGTCGCTAGCTTTTAACGTCGGAACTTTTAACGACCGGTGACGACCAGATTTTTTCCGGTCGTTATCAACTTATAACGACCGGAATTGAACTTTTAACAACCAGATTTCCCCTCGCTAAAACCCCATTCTCTTGTAGTGAATATAGTGATTGGTTCTTATTGTCTAATGGTTATCCTCCTCTTGTTATTATTGAGAAAACCTGGATCAGTTTCATATCTTTCTCTTAGTGCTAGTTGAAAAAATGCCATGGGTGATTCGAGTCAGATATTGTAGATAGGTACTGCATTTGAAAGATCCATAACACAGTCTTGTTACTCTTCTAAGAAGTACAACCTGCATCCTGAAAACCTGCATCCTCTACTATGTTGTTTTTGCCTTCCACTGCGAATGTTAGCACCAGATGTCTTTTTGAGGTCCTTGTATGAAGACAAGGATAATACCTGGTATAGACCTGCAACATTAATATCTTAAACCATCTGAACTTATGCATCAGGCTTTCCAGATTGATGATTTATATATGTTCTTTTTGAGTTTTTCTTTAGTTATTTCTAATTTTTGGTTTGTTAAACTAATAGATTTTACATCTTATGAATATACTAAAATCATATACTCCCTCTGTTTCAATTTATGTGAACCTATTTCCTTTTTAGTCCGCGCCAAAAAGAATGACCTCTTTCCCTATTTGGAAATAATTTACCTTTATGCAATGATTTATAGCCACACAAAATATATGTGCTTCATTTTACACCACAAGTTAAAAAGTCTTCTATCTTTTCTTAAACTCCGTGCCCAGTCAAATGGGTTGACATAAATTGAAACGGAGGGAGTAGTATTTTTGGTAGAATTCTACAAATCAATGGCACCGGGTGGACGTGTCTCTAGACAAACCACAATTATAGGTGCTTCTACTCAAGCAAGCCGATCATTTGATTCATCAAACAATAATAATCCTACTGCTAATACAGGTAATACATATCTTTTATTATATTGACTAGGAGTGTATCTATTAATTATTGTCTGTTCTCCTTTTTCTGATGCTTATTGCTCAATGTTGTCAGTGTACTATTTTGTTGTTGTTTATTCTTATGGATCCTTTTTTTTTTTGCATGTTCTGTGCATTCCATATTGTTTTCTATATGCACTAAGTATATCCTGCACTTCTAATTTAGACTGTTGGTAGTACTATTTTTATTGGAGCCTTTGCGTAAAATTGAAGTAATTTCTTATGTTCGGGTCAATTCCATTGCAATTCGAAGGTATATTGGGGATTATCATTTATATGAAAGTCATTATCTGATAAATTACATTGCACCCATTCTTTCTTATTGGTTTTAGCAAATGCTAAGGGTAGCCAAGAACTTCACACATATAGCAATACTTTTCTTGAGTTTAACTTTATAAAACAAACAGACTGTGTTTAAAAATCGTGCACTTACATCATTTGTAGCATATCAATTAATTACTTATATATATATATATATATATATATAGGAAGTATGGTTACCATATAAGAATTTTAGGAAGTATTTTGAACTGATTTTTACTTTTTAAAATCAGATGATTCAACTAGAATCAGGAAAGATCGTGGAAGGACAATGAGAAAAGGTCTTGAGAAAATGAAGAAGTCTATAGGGAGAAAGATGGTTATAGACATCCCAGTTGGTAAAGGAAGGCCAGTTAAGGCAATTCCATCAGCAAAGCTATCAAATGAGTTAGGAATTATTGCTCGCAACTTTCTTTCGCTTCCAAACAAGTGGAATGAACTCACAAGAGAGGATAAGGATGCAGCATTAATTAGATGTCATGTAAGGATTCTATATTTTGATAAATTTTATTACATTATGAATATCTTAGTTTTTAATCTTTTATCAGCAAAGGAAATTTTGATTGTTTTGTGAGTGTCTTCAAAACTTCTCATTTGCAGGAAAAGTTTGAAATTAACTTGGACGAGCATGACACCAAAGATAGCTGTGAGGATATTCTGAAAAATAGAAATCGACAATGGCGCTACAAATTAAAAAAGTTATTTGAAAGTGCAAGCTCCGAAGAAGAGGCTCGTAAATTTGAAGTGCCAGAGTTGACACCGGAAAATTGGAACAAGCTCTGTGACATGTGGGCGAATCCAGAGCATAAGGTAATTTCTATTCATATTTGTCTCGTTATATCTTTTTTCTGGCAAACAACATTCACGGCTTCTCAAAGAAAAATGTAATTTAAGTTATTTCGTATACGAACAAGCAAAATGTACATAAGATATTTTCAGTAACATGTTTTTTTCTACTTTGTAGCTGCAACATTTATTCATGGATGATACGGCTTAGATTGATATGAGTAGACCCTTACATAAGATTCAAATAAGAGTAGAAAATAAACTGGAAGTAAAAAAGATAAAAAAAGACCCTTTAAATGCCTCTGAAAAATGCAACCTTTGAGAAGAGTTTGATGTGGTTCTTTAGTTTCTGTCAACTCTTTTATGCTAACATCTCAGAACTTATAGTGCGAAATGATAATAAGCTTTAGCATCATATTTGTTTCATTATAATTTTATTTACTTATAATTATATATTCTTTGTAGAGACGATGCGAGATAAACAAGGTCAATCGAACTAAGCTGAAATCTAATCATTTCATGGGGTCAAGAGCTTTTGTAGCTGCTCGTGTTGAAATTGTAAGTTGTACACTTTTTTTTTTTTTTTACTTTTTTTGTAACTTTTCCAATCTCTGTGCTTGGTAGGTGAAGACTAAAATCTCAAGGGACATTTTCAATATTCAAAATGTAAAAAAAAAAGAAAATAACTTGCACATACTTTTAAGTATTGCCATTTTTATTCATAATTCAAATCAAGTTAGTTTCTTGTTGCTGTTGTGCAAGTTTTCTTATTGCAATTGCTGAGTATTCTAGAGCTTGTTTGGCCCATTTATTACTGTCGAGGCTCTGTTTGTGACTCATTATTGGATTTCTAGTTTTCTTATATGGCATTTCGTAAACCTGCTAGTTTCTTTTGCTTTATTGAAATCTGGTTTCCTCTTGTGAGGATCATCTGTCGTGTTGGATCTGAACTCAAATTTGCACTGGGATCAATCACTTCTTTAACCACATGTTTCCATGTTAATGCAATTTATGAGTGTTTTGATAACATAACTTAGCACTTAAAACTAGACGTATAACTTGGTTAAATATTGGGTATTATTATGTTTTGGTGTAAACTGAAACATGTAAATGATGCTGAAATCATGTTAGATCTCATTTCTTAATTTGCATCCCCAACGTTAGTGTTGATACTCAATAAAACATACCCTTTCTAAAAAAAAAGAACCAAAAAACTTGATTCTCATCAGACATTCCATCAACTATACTTTTATATTTGAAGATTAATGTATCCACTGATTTAGTCAGTGTTTTTAAAACCAATCGCTTAAAGCGAGAAGCGATGCGAAGCGAGGCATCTGGCGCTTCTCTGATCTGAAGCCTATCAGGTACACAAAAGCGACCGCTTTCCCTGAAAAAGCGAGAAGCGAGGAAGCGAACAAAGCGGCAGAAGCGAGAACTTCTTTTTATAGCTGGTTTGCCAACGTTAATTAATTAAAAAGCTCTCTTATTTTAACTTCAAGATTATCAAGTTTGTTCCCAGGTATGTGATTTCTTCCTCCCCCTCCCCTTCTTCTTCTTCTTCAGTGTCCAATTCAGTTCTTCTTTTCCTCATTCTCCTCCTCTTCTTCTTCATTTTCTTACACCATTTCAGTGATAAATTGCAGCAAAATGCTGCCCATTTTTCATTTCAGTTATACTGCCATTTTTTGGCTTACTTACTGCCATTTTTTCATATCATTTATTCTTAGTTGTCTATGCAGTAATTTTTTTAGTTTTTTTTTAAATTCCGCGTCACTTTAAAAAAATGAGCGCTTCGCTTCTCGCTTCTCGCTTTAAGCAAAAAGAGGCTTGTCGCTTTTCCTCGCTTCGCGCTCTTCACAACACTAGATTTAGTTAATATCTAATATCTTCTCATACGGAACGCATATCTTCTATGTAAAGCAATTATTTTTATTTTATTATGTTTGAGTTGTTCGAACTCGGAAAGCATTCTGCATATTTTTTTTTTTGCTTTAGTTCTATGATCCCTGCCTACATTAGAAAGTCAGATATGTATGATGAGAATTGCCAAAATGGGAGAAACTTATCATTTTAATAAAAAACAGAGAACCTACTTAAAGTGTAATACTTGACTCTCTAAAACTAACCTTGACTCATATGTGCAAATATTTTCACAACCAGACACCAAACCTATTCATGAATAAGAAGTTTTAATCTGTTTGTATATGTTATACAGTCATCTAGATATAATTTCCTCCAGTTGCCCATGTAAGAAAGTCGCACTTCTATTAAAGTCTAACAAAGATCGAACCACTGCTCCTTTTCCTTCTTTGTCTCATTTAAGTTGTCGACAATATGAAATAAACTAGAGAGGCTGCATTTAGGATGTTTGATTGAACTCTTTTTGTATTAAGAATAGCTTAGATAGTTAGATGCGTGTTTAGGGTTTTTGGTGGAGTTACATATTCGACTTTAGATCGATGTTTGGACCATGGGAATATGAGAAAGGGTCCCCAAGGATCAAGGGGAGTCTGCCGTGAGTCATTGAAGCCTATTTAGTTATTTTTAAGTTGGAGATGTAATTTATAGTGAACAAAGTCATGGTGAATTGGTAACTGAGAGGTGGGGAAGTTTTTTTGCAACTTGTTTCTTCCGTATCTCTTTATTTTTCTTTAAATCTTTGTCAGCATTCTTTAGTTAAACTTTTAATTATCAAATATTAGTATCACATCTATGACCTTAATAACAAGGAAAACCAGTTCTATGTCTGTGTCATGTATTCTACAACAACTGTTAGTAGTAGTATTTTTAAGGCTCTTAAAATATATTGAGCTTTCTGATATAAAACCTTTATGTGTTTCCTTTCTTTGAGTTTATTTTTGTATAAAAGGACAGTCAGCATATAAAAATTCTATCTTGCTGTTAGTTGGGAAGCCATAAATACTCTCCGTTAGCTATCTAATATTGCTTGTTACATCAATTTCTGACTCTTCAATGTTCTGTCTCACAAAACTCTCAAAAATATATAGGTGCCTTGATAGGAGTTGGTATAGGTAAAAATCTTTGTTCCATATACATTCATTACCTTTTGTTGAGCCTGTAATCTAATCATGTCAATGTGGTTGAGGTTCAATCACCCTACACATTCATTACTAAGATGATATTTTAATAATATTTCATACTCCCTCCGTTTCAATTTATGTGAACCTATTTCCTTAGTTCGTGCCAAAAAGAATGACCTCTTTCCTTATTTAGAAACAATTTACCACAAGATCAAAAGTCTTCTCTCTTTTCTTAAACTTCGTGCCCAGTCAAATGGGTTCACATAAATTGAAACGGAGGGAGTATTATTTTCATATTGTGTAGGGTGTGAAGGAACATGAAGGAGTAGAGCCAAATTGAGTTATACAAAAGCACCTATTACTCGAGTGAAATAGGATGGTCATCTCTACAGGTTGAGACTAACTACGTAAGTAATATTTTAGTAACATGTCACATGTATTCATTCTATCTAATAATTAATTTAACTGATGTAATATTTTATGTAGAACAAAATGAGAGATTTGAGATCTCAGTCTATTTCTGAAGAGAATCCAATGACTATTGATGAAATTGTTGATAATGTACTTGGTACAAGGTCGGGATATATTAAAGGACTAGGCTATGGTCCAAAGCCTAATACAACTACAACAACAAAAAGAAGGACAGCAGAATTAGAGGACGCTCTTAGGAGGGCAAAAAAGGATGCTGCTACCGCCCAACATGGTTTACAAGAGCGTTTGAATGTAGCTGAAACTGAGGTAGCAGATCAGTGGATAAAGATACAAACATTAACTTCTGAGTTGGGTACTTTAAGGGCGTGCCAAGAGGAAATATTAAGCGAAATGAAGCGTCATTTTATTGGCTCAACACCATCAAGGTTAGAAGTACTACATCTTTAAATGATAAATTCAATTATAATTCTTTTTTTTAGCAAAATCAACTAGATAGTGTGCCTAGGTTTATTTTATAATATCTAAAAATAAAAGCAAATATGTTTGGAGGTCTTACAAAATATAACAAATAAACTTTGCAAGCTACTACTATCCTAAAATCATACTGAAATCTAGCATTATTACATATGCTAAGTATTAGCCTTTGAAGCCTTCTGAACCAATGTGCATGCATTTTGCATCCATATCCACTTTTGACTTGTACGATCATATCCATTGTGATTGTTTTGGCTTGTTGATTCCCTTCTTGCTGCTGTAGAAACACTTCATTTGCCCAGATGATATGTGCGTTTCCCATGATTTTCTGCATTTCATGAATTTACTGTAGTAGTTCAGTCTTCATATTTGAGTACTGCTATGTGCTGTGGTTTATTTCCTTTGTGGCCAATATCTATTTCAGCTTCTTGTGTTTTTGCTGCCTGAATTCCTTCCTGGTATGTCCTGCTAGTATTTTGTATTACACTTATGCTCCACTTTGCATTCATTGAGTTTGAAATTCTTGTCCACTCTGGCATATGTCCACTGTTTCTGTTGTATTTTCCCTGAATACTTTTTCTGGCAGTAGCATGAAGAGTTCACAATTTAAAGCTATAGAAAGTAAGATTCTTTAGATAGTCCATGAAGCAGATATAAAGGATAAGACATACAACATATTTGAATGGTAATCTTTGAAACATGCTTATACTAGTGTTTGTAATGTGTATATGGAGGAGTATACAGAAAAAGGAGTTCAAAAGTGTGGCGGGAGAAATTGTCATTTAAATGGTTGGAGAATTTTATCTTTATAGCCTACTGATAATGCTTCTGAAAGTAGTAATCAAGTAAAAGTGATGGTAACATCAGTTATATTTGTTGTCATATTCTTTTTGTTGATGTCATCTTAGCATTAGCTGAGTCTGAGCTTTGTACCTAGGTTAATGAAATCCCATGTATGCTTCTCTATGTAGCTATCTAAATTATTTTCCTTTGTTGTGCTTACAAACCTCAAGCTGGTAGAAGTACAAGAAGAATTTGTGTCCTAAGATGTCCAAGATCACATTGACTTGAAAAAGTTACTAGACATTCTCGGTATGTCTGCTTCCCAAACCTCAAAGACGAGTAAAATGAAATTCTAGGTACTTTTGTTCCAGGGGTCCTTTGGCTTCTACTCCCTGCTGAGCTTAGTTTTTACCAGAGCATGGTAATACAATCATATAGATTGTTTAGCCCAATTACTTGTAGAGAACTCAAGGAAGTGGCTTGTCATGTAAGATTCGCAGTGTTGAGTTGTTGCAGTTGATTGGAGGGTCCAGTCTGCTTGAAGCCCATTTCGTTCAAACATTTTGAGCTTCTCTTCTGCATTTTTATTTGTTTTGCCACTTCTTTCATGTAACAGTCTTGTTTCTATTTTTCGACCGTGTCCATTTCTTGCCATTTTGAACTGCATTATAAATCTTTTAGCATCTAAATTCGATTGTTTTTTTTTAATGATACAACGAAGATTGAGCTCCACCAGATTATCAACTTTGGGTACACTAAACTGCACACTATCATTTTTGTTTATTTGTATCACAATTCATTTTATTGTTTCACCAATTAAACTCTACGTCTGACAAGAAGTAGTTTATACCAATTATATTTTATTTATACCATGATACCATAAAGTATTAATTAACTCAATTCTTAATTTTTTCTCTATCTTTTATACAGGTATATAAAGCTAACTATTGGATCAAGACTAATTGCAAGTGAAGTGTCACTGCATTCCTCCATTTCTTAGTCCTAGTTTACGAGTAATATTTCTCATTTAGACTTTTATGTTGGACATATTCACTTTAGTTATGTTTCTTTTAATTTAAGGAGATTTTATTTCAATATAATTTTAATATTAGTTTTATGATCAATGGTGACTATTTTAGTTACCTTTGATTGTTTTTGTTTTTCTGTTATTACCTTGGTTGTTTTATTATGTTATTTGAAATTCGTATAATGACGATCTAAATCAAATACAAATATAAACGTCATTAAACATTTATGGAACATGTTACGGTTGAGGCATCTGCACGGTAATGTTCCTGTACGATTGCCAAGCCCCAATACCCCAAAAGGTGAAGTTTCTTGCCTGCAAACTCTTTCTATGGTTGCACCAGAAAGTTACAACAGTTGTGTGCTTGCAAGGGTTGGTAATCTCAAAAAATTGAGTATTAAAGGGAATATGGCCCCTTTTTTTGAAATTAACAAGGATGGATTCAGCAATCATGGAGAGTTAAAGTGCCTGGAAAATTTGAAACTATTGAATGATGTCTTTACAACTAGTTCAGTGCTTCACCTTCCTCCAAATTTCTTCAGATTTGCTCGTACACTAAAGAAGTTAACTTTATCGGACACAAGGTTTGATTGGCGTGAGGCAATTTGACTGGAGCAGCTGAAATGCCTTGAGGTTCTAAAGTTGAAAGACGCTTTCACCGGAAAGTCATGGAAGTTAGAGGTAGGTTTTAGCGAACTCCAAGCCTTGTCGATTGATACAGCAGACTTTGAAACATGGGAGGCTTCAACTCATCATTTCCCAAAACTTTGGCACCTTGTTCTTATTTACTGCGATAAACTTGAGGCTGTCCCGGCTATGTTCGCTGATATATCTAGCCTTCGGGAGATGAGGCTTGAAAACACAAGCAAAGCGGTCAGATCTGCCAAAGCAATAGAAAGAAAGAAACACGAGATGCAATTTCTGAACAACATAGAATTCAAGCTTACTGTATCTTTCGATGTTGATTACAAGGCCACACAATGAAGTTGAAGGTCGGTAGAATTTATTGTCATTGGAGTTATTTAGTCTCCTGTACAGTTTTTACTAAGTGTTTGTCGACATGACTGTATTCACATCTTGATTTTACCATTGTCTGAGAGATTTTAGTAAGATTGTTTTGCATGCCATGACTTCTATTTGGTAGAATGTCCAGTGATTCTATATTTTATGTGATCATTCGTTCTTCAGAGGCTGGAAGTTTCATAATTAAGTAATTTATTTCCCTTACATTCTTGCCTTGCATTTTGCTCTAACGTTGACTTGTGCGGTATTGCTAGTCCAACATTGTCATAATCAGTGTTTTAAAAGGGCAAGTCCTGGGGCGAGGCGTACCAAAAATGCCCCGAGGCGATGGTGGGGGCGAAAGTCCCGTAAGGCGTATGCCCAAAAGTTCGAGGCATAAGTCCGGGCAAGTTTTTAGTTGAGGCATAAGCCCAAGAGATATCTTTTTAAAAAGGAATTAAAATATTAAATTTAAAAGTAAACTTTTTAATATTGCTAAAACCCTAAATTATAAGTCTTTCCCAATTCTTTCCGCTAGTCTACCTCTACCAAGAGCAACGATTTATTACCTTTTTTTGCAACAGAAAACTTCATTCTTCTCCGTAAGACAAATTCAACAGGTTTATTTCTTCCTCCACGTAAAAACTTTATTATTTTGAACTCATTATTTTCCTTTCTTTTTATATTTCACTGTAATTTTGTGTATATGTATGTAATTAGTGTTTTTAAGTTTAATATATCTCTTTCTCTCTTTCAAAATATAATATATGTGATTATATGTATGCGTGCTTTTATATGTATTGATTGAATTTATATATAATTTTACTTATTTATTTGGGATTTATAATTTCATTAGATAATAGGGGATTTCACTTATATATATAATTATTTTGCCTTTCTATGTAATTTCACTTTATTTGGGACATCTGTATAATTTTATATATATATATATATATATATAGTTCTTTTTTTTCAAAATTTTACGTAATTTTATCTATTTAATAATATTTTTTATAATTATATTATTTTATAAAATATTAAAAATTAAATACCCATGGGCTTACGCCCCGCGCCTCGGGGCTATGCCCGGCTGAGTCATATGTAAAACGTCTCGCCTTACGTCCCTGTCTTTTAAAACACTGGTCATAATAATCATTCAGTTCTTTCTGTTAGAAGCTTCCTCCAATTTGCTTATTGATGTAAGCAATGACATCAATAAATGGTAGGTGAGATGGGAATATTGCAAATTGATCCTTCTTGATAGGTGAGATTTGCACTTTTGGTCCCTATCTCAAAACTATAAATACCCCTTCATCTCATTGTTTTAAACACACCAAAAACATTCAATAACTCAAGTATAAGAGTTAGAGAGAAAGAGAGAGTTTGTTTTTCTTTAGGAAGTTTTTCTAAAGGGGGAGTGACAAAATAGTGAGTAAAATACTAGTCGGGTATTTTCGGGAAATACTTTTGTGTGCGCCACTATTTTGGGTAGAGCTCGGAAAATTGTTGTACCTCCAAACTATTGGAGAAGTCTCTCTTTGTAAGCCTACTAAAAGTTTTAGTGGAAGTTGGTGCCGGGTTTGTGGACGTAGCCTAAACGTTTTAGGTGAACCACGTTAAATTCTTTGTGTCATTTATTTTTCGTTGATCATTTATTTTCCCCGCTGTGAACAAGTGTTTAGTGCTACCGGGACCTAACAAGTGGTATCAGAGCCAGGTTAGAATACTACTCATACGTACGGTACTATTCATACGTACGGGTACTATTCATCCATACGGGCACTATTCATATCTACGGTTACTATTCACCGCCGGAAATATGGAGGCAAGGACAAGCAAGATGGTCAACCTAAACGGCATAAATTACCACTTATGGAGAAACAAGATGAAGGATCTCCTGTTCGTGACGAAGATGCACCTGCCGGTGTTCAGTGCTCAGAAACCTGAAGACAAGTCAGACGAGGACTGGGAATTTGAGCACAACCAAGTGTGCGGCTACATACGACAATTTGTTGAAGATAATGTGTACAACCACATTTCTGGTGTGACACATGCAAGGTCGTTATGGAACAAGCTCGAGGAGTTGTATGCCTCTAAAACGGGTAACAACAAATTATTTTACTTGACAAAATTAATGCAAGTAAAATATGTAGAAGGGACAACTGTGGCAGATCACCTTAATGAAATACAAGGGATTGTCGACCAGTTGTCGGGAATGGACATAAAGTTCGATGACGAGGTACTTGCTCTTATGGTGCTGGCAACACTCCCAGAGTCATGGGAAACCTTGAAGGTTTCAATCACCAATTCTGCACCCAACGGTGTGGTAAACATGGAGACAATCAAGAGTGGCATTCTAAATGAAGAAATGAGACGCCGATCACAAGGATCATCTTCTTCATCAGAGGTGTTGGCTGTTACGACCAGGGGGAGAAGTCAAAACAAAGGCCAGAGTAACAGAGATAAGAGCAAAGGTAGATCCAACAAATTTGCACATGTTGAGTGCCATTACTGCAAAAAGAAGGGCCATATCAAAAGATTTTGCCGACAGTTCCAAAATGACCAGAAGAAGAACAAAGGCAAAAAGGAGAAACCCGAAGAAAGCAGTGATGATGAAGCGAACTCCTTTGGTGAGTTTAACATTGTCTACGATGACGACATTATCAATTTGACAACCCAAGAGACGACATGGGTGATTGATAGTGGAGCTACCATTCATGCAATGCCACGGAGAGAACTCTTCTCATCTTACACACCTGGAGACTTCGGTCGTGTAAAGATGGGAAATGCCAATTTCTCAACAGTTGTAGGCAAAGGAGATGTTTGCCTAGAGACCATGAATGGGATGAAGCTACTTTTAAGAGATGTCGGGCATGTTCCAGATATGCGCCTGAATCTGATCTCCGTAGGCAAGCTTGATGAGGAAGGTTATTGCAATACCTTTCATAATGGCCAATGGAAGCTCACGAAAGGCTCATTGGTGGTGGCGCGGGGCACGAAGCAGTCAAAGTTATACGTGACCCACGCAAGCATCTCCCAACAAGTTATAAATGTTGCGGAGAATGATAGCAATACCAAGTTGTGGCATAGACGTCTTGGCCACATGAGTGAAAAGTCAATGGCGCGTTTGGTGAAGAAGAACGCCTTACCGGGTCTAAACCAGATCCAGTTGAAGAAGTGTGCTGACTGTTTAGCTGGGAAACAAAACAGAGTTTCATTTAAAAGATTCCCTCCTTCCAGAAAGCAAGACGTGTTGGATCTGGTACACTCAGATGTATGCGGGCCTTTCAAGAAGTTCCTCGGTGGTGCCCAATATTTCGTGACCTTTATTGATGATCATTCACTAAAGACATGGGTATACACGCTGAAGACCAAGGATCAAGTGTTTCAAGTTTTCAAACAATTTCGGACCTTGGTGGAAAGAGAGACTGGTAAGAAGTTGAAGTGCATCCGGACAGACAATGGCGGTGAATACCAGGGTCAATTTGATGCTTATTGTAAAGAGCATGGTATTCGACATCAATTCACACCTCCTAAAACTCCACAGTTGAATGGCTTGGCTGAGAGGATGAACAGAACCTTGATCGAGAGAACTAGATGTTTACTCTCTCATTCAAAGTTACCAAAGGCTTTCTGGGGTGAAGCACTAGTTACAACAGCCTATGTGCTAAACCATTCACCCTGTGTCCCTCTTCAATACGAGGCTCCAGAAAAGATTTGGTCAGGAAGAGATATCTCTTATGATCAATTGCGGGTATTTGGCTGCAAAGCCTATGTCCATGTTCCGAAGGATGAAAGGAGCAAACTTGATGTCAAGACAAGGGAGTGTGTATTCATCGGCTATGGTCAAGACATGCTTGGCTATAAGTTCTATGATCCGGTGCAGAAGAAGCTCGTTAGGAGTCGAGATGTTGTGTTCGTTGAGGACCAAACAATTGAAGACATTGACAAAGTAGAGAAGTCCACTGATGATTCTGCTGAGTTTGAGTTGCCTCCAACAATGGTGCCGAGACAAGTTGGAGACGATGTTCGGGATAATCAACCTGAAGCCCCTGATCTTCCAAATGAAGATGAACCAGCAGATGTTGAAGGTAACGAGGATAATGGTGATGATGATGCAAACGAGGATGATCAACCTCAACCAGCAATCCTCAACAACCCTCCTTATCACACAAGATCTGGAAGAGTTGTGCAACAGTCTACCAGATATTCTCCACATGAGTATGTGTTACTCACTGACGGGGGAGAACCCGACAGTTTTGAAGAAGTTGTTGATGATGAACATAAGGAGAAGTGGATAGAAGCCATGCAAGACGAGATGAAATCCTTGCATGAGAACAAGACGTTTGAGTTGGTGAAGTTGCCGAAAGGCAAGAGAGCTTTGAAGAATAAATGGGTGTTCAAGATCAAGCATGATGAAAACAGTTCCCGTCCGAGATTCAAAGCAAGATTGGTCGTCAAAGGTTTCAATCAAAGGAAAGGTATAGACTTTGATGAAATATTCTCACCAGTTGTGAAAATGACCTCAATACGCACGGTGCTGGGATTAGTAGCAAGCCTCAACCTGGAGGTTGAGCAGATGGATGTGAAAACCGCCTTCCTACACGGTGATTTGGAAGAGGAGATATACATGGAGCAACCAGACGGTTTCCAGCAAAAGGGGAAAAAGGACTGCGTTTGTAGATTGAGGAAAAGCCTCTATGGCTTAAAACAGGCACCAAGGCAGTGGTACAAGAAGTTCGAGTCGGTGATGGGGCAACACGGCTACAAGAAGACAACTTCGGACCATTGTGTGTTCGTTCAGAAGTTTTCTGACGATGATTTTATCATCCTATTGCTCTATGTGGATGATATGTTGATTGTTGGCCGGAATGTTTCCGGAATTAATAGCTTGAAAGAGCAGCTAAGCAAGTTCTTCGCCATGAAAGACTTGGGGCCAGCAAAACAGATCCTTGGGATGAGGATTATGCGAGACCGAGAAGCCAAGAAGTTATGGTTGTCTCGGGAGAAGTACATCGAGAAGGTACTTCAACGGTTCAACATGGAGAAAACTAAAGCAGTTAGCTGTCCTCTTGCTAACCACTTTAGATTGAGCACCAAGCAAAGCCCGTCAACAGATGATGAGAGAAAAAAGATGGAGCGGATTCCATATGCTTCAGTAGTAGGAAGTTTGATGTATGCCATGGTTTGTACACGGCCAGATATCGCTCACGTTGTAGGAGTGGTAAGTAGATTTCTTTCTAATCCAGGAAAGGAACATTGGGATGCTGTTAAGTGGATTCTCGGGTATCTTCGAGGAACCTCCAAACTATGCTTGTGTTTTGGAGAAGACAACCCTGTGTTGGTTGGCTATACTGATGCAGATATGGCCGGAGATGTTGATTCTAGAAAATCAACTTCAGGATACTTGATTAACTTTTCAGGGGGAGCTGTGTCATGGCAATCAAAGTTGCAAAAATGTGTTGCACTATCAACTACTGAAGTTGAATTCATTGCAGCAACGGAAGCTTGCAAAGAACTGCTGTGGATGAAGAAGTTCTTAACTGAACTTGGATTTTCGCAAGACGGTTACCAGCTATTTTGTGATAGTCAAAGTGCTATCCACCTTGCGAAGAATGCCTCATTCCATTCCAAATCCAAGCATATTGATGTTAGATATAATTGGATCAGGGATGTGTTAGAGAAGAAGATGTTGCGGCTAGAAAAGATCCATACAGATGAAAACGGATCAGACATGTTGACCAAAACTGTACCAAAGGGTAAATTTGAGTTCTGCAGAGAAGCTGCAGGGATAGGAAACTCTCCAAATAGTCGGAAGGGGGAGAATTGTTAGAAGCTTCCTCCAATTTGCTTATTGATGTAAGCAATGACATCAATAAATGGTAGGTGAGATGGGAATATTGCAAATTGATCCTTCTTGATAGGTGAGATTTGCACTTTTGGTCCCTATCTCAAAACTATAAATACCCCTTCATCTCATTGTTTTAAACACACCAAAAACATTCAATAACTCAAGTATAAGAGTTATAGAGAAAGAGAGAGTTTGTTTTTCTTTAGGAAGTTTTTCTAAAGGGGGAGTGACAAAATAGTGAGTAAAATACTAGTCGGGTATTTTCGGAAATACTTTTGTGTGCGCCACTATTTTGGGTAGAGCTCGGGAAATTGTTGTACCTCCAAACTATTGGAGAAGTCTCTCTTTGTAAGCCTACTAAAAGTTTTAGTGGAAGTTGGTGCCGGGTTTGTGGACGTAGCCTAAACGTTTTAGGTGAACCACGTTAAATTCTTTGTGTCATTTATTTTTCGTTGATCATTTATTTTTCCCGTTGTGAACAAGTGTTTAGTGCTACCGGGACCTAACACTTTCCATGTATGTTAGCAACTCCAATTCTAACTAGTAGTGTGAATAATTTAGTCATTTATTGCCACACCACAAAAAGATTCCAAAGAAACCTATCTGCAACATTGTTTCTTTCTAGATTTCACCAAGTGTTTTCTCCTTTTGCAGGAGGGAATCAAAGGAATGACATTTATGCGAGCCTGCGATCGTAGACAAGTCGAATGCTCTTTCATATGGAGTCAGCAGCATTTCATGTTTTCTGCTGGCTATTCGTCCTATCAGCCTGTTCCCATAAAAATTCCGTTTGCGTTTTATTGTTCTGAAGGCGTAAATTGTATGAGCTCCACTTTCTGCTTTAAACACCTTTTCTAGGTTTCATACCTTTTCAACTTCTC
>JASVEL010008682.1:0-67339 GCA_032618575.1 Nicotiana noctiflora
CAGATTTGGCATCCGAGGAGATAGATTTACGAGGCAAGCGTAGAGCGAGCTAGGACTTCTACCGATTCGAGGTGAGTGGTGGTAGTAAATAATGTACTGAGGGTTTGAAACCCCGTACTTGCACTATACAGTGCTATGTAGAGATGAGACACGCGTCATGTGACGAGCGTGGTGGCATTGTGAATTGGGGGTTGGACTTGGTCCTTCCCGACTGATAGTGTATTGTGTATTATGACTGTGACTAAGATTATAACTGTGTAATTGGGGTAGTAGCCATGTTTGGGGCCTTGTGCCGATCTGTAGAGTATTAGGGGAGCCAGTAGAGCTAAGCGATCCTTATATCATGCTGGATACATACACTCAGCCATATTTATAGATGTATAGCATATCATGAGCCCGTACTAGATGTGTACCTTGAGAGTAATTTTAGATGTATAGCATATCATGAGCCATTACTAGATGTGTACTGTGAGAGAGACTACCTAGGGTGGGATTCCCTGTTCTAGCTGAGTGGGCCTGAGAAGCCAAATCTATATCGACCGAGATAGGGTCGAGGACCCACTATGAGATATTATATATATATATATATATATATATATATATATATATATATATATATATATATATATATATATATATATATATATATATATTGGATCGGGTTGCACGCCGTAGCGCTATATATATTGGATCGGACTGTACGCCACAGTAATATATATGTGGATCGGACTGCACGCAGCAGTAATATACATGTGGATCAGACTGCACGCTGCAGTATTATTGCACTTGGGCTGTAGGAGCTTTTCCGGAGTCTGTACACACCCCCAGTGAGCGCCGTCGACATTAAATAGATTGGGCTGCACGCCGGAGCACTATATATATTGTATCAGGCTGCACGCCACATCGCTATATATATTGGATCGAGCTGCACGCCGCAACATTATATATATATATATATATATATATATACATATATGTGTGGATCGGGCTGTACGTCGCAGCATCATAGCGCTTGGGCCTAGGGAGCCCCTCCGAAGTCTGTATACACCCCTTGTGAGTGTCTTAAACGTTAAATGGAGCGGGTTGCGCGCCGCATCGGTATATGTATTAGAGCGGGCTGCATGCCGCAGCATTATACTTATTCATATCCTTATGCATACTTAAATACTTATACATTATAGGCATATGTATATATCCTCATACATTGAGATGGATGTACACCGTAGCGGTACGAGTGAGGATTTGGTCGGTGTGGGACCTCGTTGAGATAGATGTGGACTGGAGATCAGAGTATTCACTGTAGTGATGACTTACCTGTGAGGTTACCCTTAGAACTGTGGACTTGAGATCAGGTGTTTTTACTTCTAGTTGTTATTTATTATTATTACTCACTGAGTTGAAATATACTCACCCCACTCCCCTGCACTTTTTGTGCAGATATGCAGGTTCAGGAGGGCAGTTGAGCTATCGCAACTAATTTATTTTCCCCATTCCATGGAAACTTCGAGGTAGCTGCCGACGTCCGCAGTACCTGACCTCTTCCTCTTTATCATTTTGTTGTCTCCATTCTGCTTAGACTTGATTGTGTAGTAGATCTCATTTGTAGAGGCTCAGACTTGTGACACCACGATTTGGTTGGGACTGTATTCGTGTATTTCATTTCTACACTTCTTGATTTTTTATAAAGAAAAGCTAATTACGCCGATTAATCAGTATTAATTTACAATTGGCTGGTTTAAATGGATAAGATGGTTGGGCTTGCCTAGTAATGTGTTGGGCGCCATCACGACCGGGGTTTGGGTCGTGACAAGTTACTATCAGAGCTTAGGTTAACAGGTCTCGCGAGTTATGAGCCGGTTTAGTAGAGTATCGTGGATCGGTACAGGGACGCCTGTGCTTATCTCGGGAGGCTGCAAACCTTTTAGGAAAGTTTCAATTCTTGAAGTTCTTATCGTGCGTACATGATTCAGCTTGAGATGTAATTCTTGAAATTCCTTCTACACGTATGTATGCGCACTCGAGCGCTCAGTCATATAATTGTCTTGATGGCTTGTGACTCCCCGATTGAGGGGCGAGATGTAATCTCCGTAAGTTTTATGTTGGGCCGGTCTGGAGGACTTGAGGCCGAAACTTTGCCTATGGCTTGAGCACCGAGGTGCTAATTTTGCGAGCTGGTATTATGAACTTATATGTTCAGTATTGTCCCTAATTGTGGGAATGGCAGCTAGATAGATATGTAATGAGTATGTTGGTACTGTGTAATGTGTATGGCAGTGGAAGGTATACAGAAATATTAAGGAAATAAAATGTTCTTACTTGGTGGAATAGCCCATATAATGGAGGGTTGAAATGTATTTTCTATGTGTTATGATTCAAATAGGTGAAACACATGTCCATGTATCAATTTTGATAATATAATACTGGTGGTATTGAGATTAATGTTGTTGATATACATTGTGTTGCTTTGTCAATTTGTGGGCGTGTTGTTAGGATGATTTTGGTGGTTCTCCGGTAGGTGGATAGCCCAATTACAAAGAAAACTCTTCCGAAATTTTTGAAGTTTTGGGACTTAGTGGAAAAAAAATTATCACCTAAGGAGTGGGCTTAAATGTTGTGTAACTAAATGCAAGAATTGTAGAAGAGTTAAAATTATTGATGATTCGAGTCTCCACCGAAGCTAGTAAATGACTTGAGTTCAATCTCACTATAACATTGTGGAGTCATTTGAATAAGAATGCTATGAGTGGTTAAAAGTGCTTTGATATATGGCTTCGAGCCAAGTTGGGGAGGTTGTTATTGATTAACTAATTACACTGTTGTGTGTTATGGTTGTCCTGTCTCTAGGTATGTTGGGAAATTTTTATAAAGGTTATGGTGCTTCGTAGATGTGAAGAAATACTAGGATGTTTTGAACTTATGTTGGTAACGAATGTTCGGTGTATAGAAAAGAAAGATAGCTAATTGTATCTGTATGTAATCATGTTCTGCAGTGCCAGAGTTCTAGTAAGGCACGAGTGGTTCTGTTCAATAATGCAGTTGAATTATAATTGGTTAAGGGTGAATGAAGCCCGAGAATAGCCTTGCGGTGTTCAAGATTTTGCTCGTAGCAGTCAGGTGTCTTAAGATTGTGCATGCGGCTAAAGACTGTGGTTTCATTAGAAGGGATCAAGACTTGTGTTATGTTATGTGAATGATGGGATTCTATGTATATATATTGGGAGTTAATGATAACGAATTCAGAATCGCAGGAAGTTCTTCAAGATAAAGTATTGTAGAAGGTGGTACTCTAGGAAACATCTGAGAGAGTATTCAGCGTCCTGTGAGCCTTAGACCGTGTGGTCTTGTGTATGAGTCTCATGTGGTAACATGAGTTGATGTATTATGGTGCTACAGTAATGGCTAATATTAAATTAAAGATGAATCAGAAAGGAAACTAGGTAAATGGAATATCTTGTTAGTAAATTGGAACATTATGAAAAGGGCACAAGAAACTCCTGGTGTGTGTTCGAGGTAATGAGCCGTGCAGTTATGGTGCAACAGAGCTCTTGATGTGCTGGCAGTTGCGTAGCTCGATGTGGGTAAAAGGACTCAGTCCTGGCAGTTAAGATTATGCAATGAATGGGAGGGAAGAGTTGTGATGAGTCTTATCATGGTTTGAAAATGAGTATATTCCTATCGGTATGCGAAGCATGGAATGTGTAATGACTTTTATCCTATATGGGATCATGAAGGTCCTCAACTAGTTGAGTGCGTCAATGTTCGCGGCGTAAGAGAGGGATAGAAATTCTCCATGTATCTTGGTGCAATATGGTATGTGCGATGTGTTATGGAAAGATGATAACAACATGTTCAAGGTTTGAGATCAGTTCATATTATATGGGAAGTTATTAAAATCCCCAAGCAGCGTGGGCAGTTGCAGATAATCTGAGAATCAATCTTCCTGGTGATTAAGGAAAATGGTACTACTATTCCAGTAATTCGGCAGAGTATATGGTCAAAAGGGCCAGGTAATGTAAACTGATAATATTTAGTGGTATTGTGGTATCCTCTTGATGGATTGACGGTGAAAATTGAGTTGTTGATGGCATAGGGAAATTTATGAATAGCTTTCGTGGTTTGAATGGATGTTTAATGTGTGTTATGTATTCGTACGGTGGAGTGTGGAAACAGGCATAGTGATTCATGTGTTATATATGTGTTGGATACTAGAAGTTCTCTTAATCCACCTACGCAGTGGTGGTATGTCGTGTGTATCGACACCGTTTAGCGGTTATTGGAAATTTGAAACCCCTAGTGGCTCTCTCGTTACTTGATATGACGAATTTGAATAACGATATATGATTGTAGACTGATTGTCATAATTCAGGTCGTCTAGACTAATGTGATATGGACTATATCAGAGAAATGTCACAACTCCGTGGCAGAACGCATCAAATCATGCTCCAGCAGGGTAGATGTACCCTAGGGCCAGCGGACGGCAGGTAGGTATTGCTTTGTCAGTCAGGACTTTGTGGTGGATGTCAGTGTAGAGGTATCTACCATTGATTCAATTCCGGTATTGAGGAACTTTGTCGGATGCGTTTCATGTGGCCGAGCTAGAGGCTATATACATGTTTATTGTAATGAGCAACTTGACTCGATGTGCATTCCCTTTTGCTAGATTTATGCGTGGATCGTGTGGCATGGCGCCACAGGTATAGTATCTGGATCGGGCGGCACGCCACCATATGTATGGTATCAGGATCGGGTGGCACACCGCCACAGGTATGGTATCTGGATCGGGTGGCACGCCGCTATAAGTATTTTATTGGAACGGGTTGCACGCCGCAACAGTGTGATGTGGAAAATATAGCTTCTTATATGTTACTTGTATGCAATACTTCCTAGCTTCTGAGGAATAGCCCATATTGGGTATCGCTCGGGAAATAGCACATCGGTTGTGTCCATTCAGGATTGGATAGCATATATTAAATGTATCACCACGTGTGTGATTGATTGCTTGAGTTCAGACCTACATATGTGCGTGGCTGACTGTTATAAGCATGGTGACTTGAGGTGCTTCGGGAGTAATAGTGTTTGGATAGAATCATGAGTCGTGGCAAGGCCACGTGATGTTATGACCTTTCGAGGAGGATTCAGGTACTCTAATTCTATGATGTGAGACGAGATCTCGGTTATGTGTTGTGATGGTATTGAGGAATTTGAATTATAGCTCTTTGTGTGAGTCAGTTGTCATGATTCGATTGTGTTCAGATCATTCTTATTGGAGCCTGTGTTGTGCTCGTCGCAGCTTAGGCCGGTGTTGAGGTGTCATACCACCAGTGTGGTGTGTTATAATCGAAATGATCGCTGGAGTCATTAATGAGTATGAGTATATTTGATCTCAGTTTGTTAGAAAGGTAATATCGAGGTTTGGCTCCGAAATCTATTGTGGTATCAATTAAAAAGGGAAATGGATTCATGAATAGTTGACCCGAGAGATGGGTTCGGTATATCGCGTGCTTCAGCTACCGTGGGCAGGATATGAAGGTGCTGGAATAAGAATCTATCTAATGAGAGCGGTTTTTCTGCTAGTATTTGGTCATGGTGGCCATTGTTGTGATTAGAGGCCATCGTCTCGAGCGATTCGGTTGTTTGATACATCATGTGATCTCACTCGGGGTGGCAAGTATGGGCTATTACAGATGGATCGTGTGTAATATGAGTATAGGCATGAGATTCGGATTTGGTATGTGATCTCGGAAAGTGCAATGTGGTCTATGGTGTGGATGGGCTGGAAGATTTCCAGCTACAGTGTGTACCGGATTTAGATGAGATAGGGTGACGTGGGATCGCCCCGAATATATGCTTGGTAAGGTCATTCAGCTATTGGGTTACTTCTAGTAAACCTCTTGGTCTGGTCGAGGACGAGCGTTTGCTTAAGTTGGGGAGAATGCGATGACCCGGCCAATTATCATGTGAGTTATCACCCCGTTACCCCCGTTATATGCTTGTTAATGTTGCAATATGCATGTTGGGTAAGTTTGAGTCAATCAGGGTTGAGTTTGGTTGAAATTGAGACAAATAGTCTCTTAGAAGAAGGAATAGTTGAGAAAAGTCAGCTGGATGTTGAATTCTGAGTAAGAGAGCTCGGAATCAAATTCTGATGATTCGGCCAGCTCCGGGAGGCCATTTACGATCTAGGAGAGTGATCGGAAGTGAATTTGGAGGTCCGGTGTAGTTTTAGGCTTGAATTGGCTAAGGTTGAATATTGGCGAAATCTGAATGGTAGGTGAGATTTTGATCCGAGAGTCAGAATAGAATTCCGACAGTTGCAATAGCTCCGTTAGGTGATTCTGGATATGCCTGCAAAATTTCAGGTCATTCAGACGTCGTTTGGTTGGGTTTCGAATCGTATATGAGTTTTGGAAGGATTTCATAAATTTACACTTGAATCCGTGATAATTTAATTATTTTAATGTTGTTTAATATGTGTTGAAAATTGGAACAAGTTTTAATGATGTTATAAGAGGTGTTGGTACATTTGGTTGAGGTCCCGTAGGCTTCGGGGTAAATTCGAATGCCCAACGGGTCATTTTTGGAAGATTTTTGCCGTTTTGAGCATAAATGTAATGATCCAAAGGTCTATTTTTAGTTCTAAAGATCCAAATTTGATTTCGAGACTTTGAGAATTTAAATAATGAATTATAGGACTGATCCGAAAATTTTGGTTAAATTTCATCAAGTCGCGATTTGGTTTTTGACGCGAAACATGAGTTAATTGTTTAACGAGAAAAATTGATGTTGCACTGCGAAAATTAAATACAAATTCATTTTTGTTTGAACCACTGGATCCGTATCCAAATTACGGAGCCATAGGAAAAAGAATCGTCAAATTCCGAGTTCGTATGATTGAGTTATAGCATTTTTAGTGAAATAAAAAGCTGCTGCAATTTTCTGGGGCAAATCTGGTATTTTCGCTTCTGCGATGAACAGCACCGCAGATGCGGTGAACATTGAAATCGTACCTGCGGTGAACAGTAACCACATATGCGAAAATCGCTGGACTTTTAATTGGGGCAGTCCGAGAGTTTTCTTCATTTTTGGAGCTATGGAGCTCGGATTGAAGCTATTTTTGAAGCGATTTTCACCATATGGATGGGGGTAAGTGTTATATATCCAAAATTAAGGACCCGAAGAAGATATATCAAAAATTAAATGTTATATATCCAAAAGTGATTATATTCAATGTTTCCATGGTTATTTTTGCATCAAGTATTAGTGAATCAAATGGAAGAAATTGGAGAAAATTTGAAAACTTTTCAAAAACGTAAATTTAGGATATGAAGGGTCATTTGTGGTCCGATTTGGGAGTTCTTGATATGTACGGACTCGTGGAGAGACGAGGATTAAGAAAATGTAACTTTTGTAATTTTTCGAGAAGCGTACCGAAAGTCAAGTTTTGGCAACTTCCTGGGTTTTGGTGTCAATCGAGTTATTTCGATTGGGTTGTCTAATTAGACTATATTGATGTATTCCTATCGTTTTTCGGCAAATTTGGCATCCGAGGAGATTGATTTATGAGGCAAGTGTAGAGCGAGCTAGGACTTCTACCGATTCGAGGTGAGTGGTGGTAGTAAATAATGTACTGAGGGTTTAAAACCGCGTACTTGCACTATACAGTGCTATGTAGAGATGAGACACGCGTCATGTGACGGGCATGGTGGCATTGTGAATTGGGGATTGGACTTGGTCCTTCCCGACTGAAAGTGTATTGTGTATTATGACTGTGACTAAGATTATAACTGTGTAATTGGGGTAGTAGCCATGTTTGGGGCCTTGTGCCGATCTGTAGAGTATTAGGGGAGCCAGTAGAGCTAAGCGATCCTTATATAATGCTGGATACATACACTCAGCCGTAGTTATAGCTGTATAGCATATCATGAGCCCGTACTAGATGTGTACCTTGAGAGAGACTATCTAGGGTGGAATTCCCTATTCTAGCTAAGCGGGCTTGAGAGGCCAAGTCTATACCGACTGAGATAGGGTCAAGGACCCACTATGAGATGTTATATTGGGCCTGAGAGGCCAGGTCTATATCGGCTGAGATAGGGTCGATGACCCACTATGAGATATTATATATATATTTATATTAGATCGGGCTGCACGCGGCATTAATATATATGTGGATCGGACTGCACGCCGCAGTGATATACATGTGGATCGGACTGCACGCCACAGTATTATTGCGCTTAGGCTGTAGGAGCCCCTTCAGAGTCTGAGTCTGCACACATTCTCAGTGAGCGCTGGAGTATATTTTGGGATCGGGTTGCACGCCGCAGCAGTATAGTTATATATATATATATATATATATATATATATATATATATATATATATATATATATATGTGTGTGTGTGTGTGTGTGTGTGTGTGTGTGTGTGTGTGTGTGTGTGTGTGTGTGTGTGTGTATATATATATATATATGTGTGTGTGTGTGTGTGTGTATATATATATATATATATATATATTGGATCGGACTACACGCCGCAGTAATATATGTGTGGATCGGGCTGTACGCCGCAGCATCATAGCGCTTGGGCCTAGGGAGCCCCTCCGAAGTCTGTATACACCCCCAGTGAGCGCCGTCGACGTTAAATGGAGCGGGCTGCTCACCGCAGCGGTATATGTATTGGAGCGGGCTGCACGCCGCAACATTATACTTATTCATATCCTTATACATACTTAAATACTTATACATTATAGGCATATGTATATATCCTCATACATTGAGTTGGATGTACACAGTAGCGGTACGAGTGATGATTTGTTCGGTGTGGGACCTCGTTGAGATAGATGTGGACTGGAGATCAGAGTATTCACTTTAGTGATGACTTACCTGTGAGGTTACCCTTAGAACTGTATAGTGATAGTACAGATGTTCTTACTTCCAGTTGTTATTTATTATTATTACTCACTGAGTTGAAATATACTCACCCCACTCTTCTGCACTTTTTGTGCAGATATCCAGATTCAGGAGGGCAGTTGAGCTATCGCAACTACTTTATTATCCCCATTCCGTGAAGACTTCGAGGTAGCTGCCGATGTCCGCAGTACCTGATCTCTTCCTTTTTATCATTTTGTTATCTCCATTTTGCTTAGACTTGATTGTGTAGTAGATCATATTTTTAGAGGCTCAGACTTGTGACACCACGATTTGGTTGGGACTGTATTCGTGTATTTCATTTCTACACTTCTTGATTTGTTATAAAGACAAGCTAATTACACCGATTAATCAGTATTAATTTACAATTGGCTGGTTTAAATGGATAAGATGGTCGGGCTTGTCTAGTAATGTATTGGGCGCCATCACGACTGGGGTTTGGGTCGTGACAAGTTGGTATAAGAGCTTAGGTTAACAGGTCTCGCGAGTTATGAGCATCGTAGATCAGTACGGGGATGCCTGTGCTTATCCTCGGGAGGCTGCACACCTTTTAGGAAAGTTTCAATTCTTGAAATTCTTATCGTGCGTACTTGATTCAGCTTGAGATGTAATTCTTGAAATTCCTTCTACACGTCTGTATGCGCACTCGAGCGCTCAGTAATATAATTGCCTTGATGGCTTGTGACTCCCCGATTGAGGGGCGAGATGTAATCTCCGTAAGTTTTATGTTGGGCCGGTCTGGAGGACTTGAGGCCGAATCTTTGCCTATGGCTTGAGCACCGAGGTGCTAATTTTGCGAGCTGGTATTATGAACTTATATGTTCAGTATTGTCCCTAATTCTGGGAATGGCGGCTAGATAGCTATGTAATGAGTATGTTGGTACTGTGTAATGTGTATGGCAGTGGAAGGTATACAGAAATATTAAGGAAATAAAATGTTCTTACTTGGTGGAATAGCCCATATAATGGAGGGTTGAAATGTATTTTCTATGTGTTATGATTCAAATAGGTGAAACACATGTCCATGTATCAATTTTTGATAATATAATACTGGTGGTATTGAGATTAATGTTGTTGATATACATTGTGTTGCCTTGTCAATTTGTGGACGTGTTGTTAGGATGATTTTGGTGGTTCTCTGGTAGGAGGATAGGCCTAATTACAAAGAAAACTCTTCCGAATTTTTTGAAAATTTTGGGACTTAGTAAAAAAAAATTGTCACCTAAGGAGTGGGATTAAATGTTGTGTAACTAAATGCAAGAATTGTAGAAGAGTTAAAATTTTTGATGATTCGAGTCTCCACCGAAGCTAGTAAATTACTTGAGTTCAATCTCACTATAACATTGTGGTGTCATTTGAATAAGAATGCTATGAGTGGTTAAAAGTGCTTTGATATATGGCTTCGAGCCAAGTTGGAGAGGTTGTTATTGATTAACTGATTACACTGTTGTGTGCTATGTTGGTCCTGTCTCTAGGTATGTTGAGAAATTTTGATAAAGGTTATGGTGCTTCGTAGATGTGAAGAAATACTAGGATGTTTTGAACTTATGTTGGTAACGAATGTTTGGTGTATAGAAAAGAAAGATAGCTAATTGTATATGTATGTAATCATGTTCTGCAGTGCCAGAGTTCTAGTAAGGCACGAGTGGTTCTGTTCAATAAGGCAGTTGAATTATAATTGGTTAAGGGTGAATGACGCCCGAGAATAGCCTTGCGGTGTTCAAGATTTTGCTCGTAATAGTCAGGTGTCTTAAGATTGTGCATGCTGCTAAAGACTGTGGTTTTATTAGAAGGGATCAAGACTTGTGTTATGTTATGTGAATGATGGGATTCTATGTATTTGTATTGGGGGGTAATGATATCCAATTCAGAATCACAGGAAGTTCTTCAAGATCAAGTATTGTAGAAGGTGGTACTCTAGGAAACATCTGAGAGAGTATTCAGTGGCCTGTGAGCCTTAGACCGTGTGGTCTTGTGTATGAGTCTCATGTGGTAACATGAGTTGATGTATTATGGTGCTACAGTAATGGCTAATATTAAATTAAAGATGAATCAGAAAGGAAACTAGGTAAATGGAATAACTTGTTAGTAAATTGGAACAGTATGAAAAGGGCACGAGTAACTCCTGGTGTGTGTTTGAGGTAATGAGCCTTGCAGTTATGGTGCAACAGAGCTCTTGATGTACTGGCAGTTGCGTAGCTCGATGTGGGTAAAAGGACTCAGTCCTGGCAGTTAAGCTTATGCAATGAGTGGGAGGGAAGAGTTTTGATGAGTCTTATCATGGTTTGAAAATGAGTATATTCCTATCGGTATGCGAAGCATGGAATGTGTAATGACTTTTACCCTATATGGGATCATGAAGGTCCTCAACAAGTTGAGTGCGTCGATGTTCGCTGCGTAGGAGAGGGATAGAAATTCTCCATGTATCTGGGTTCAGTATGGTATGTGCGATGTGTTATGGAAAGATGATAACGGCATGTTCAAGGTTTGAGATCACTTCATATTATATGGGATGTTATTAAAATCCCCAAGCAGCGTGGGCAGCTGCAGATCTGAGAATCAATCTTCCTGGTGATTAAGGAAAATGGTACTACTATTCCAGTAATTCGGCAGAGTATATGGTCAAAAGGGCCAGGTAATGTAAACTGATAATATTTAGTGGTATTGTGGTATCCTCTTGTTGGATTGACGGTGAAGATTGAGTTGTTGATGGCATAGGGAAATTTATGAATGGCTTTTGTGGTATGAATGGATGTTTAATGTGTGTTATGTATTCGTATGGTGGAGTGTGGAATCAGGCATAGTGATTCATGTGTTATATATGTGTTGGAGACTAGAAGTTCTCTTAATCCGCCTACGCAGTGGTGGTATGTCGTGTGTATCGACACCGTTTAGCGGTTATTGGAAATTTGAAACCCCTAGTGGCTCTCTCGTTACTTGATATGACGAATTTGAATAACGATATATAATTGTAGACTGGTTGTCATAAGTCAGGTCGTCTAGACTAATGTGATATAGACTATATCAGAGAAATGTCACAACTGCGTGGCAGAACGCATCAGATCATGCTCCAGCAGGGTAGATGTAGCCTAGGGCCAGCGGACGGCTGGTAGGTATTGCTTTGTCAGTCGGGCCTTCGTGGTGGATGTCAGTGTAGAGGTATCTACAATTGATTTAGTTCCGGTATTGAGGAACTTTGTCGGATGCATTTCATGTGGCCGAGCTAGAGGATATATACATGTTTATTGTAATGAGCAACTTGACTCGATGTGCATTCCCTTTCGCTAGATTTATGCGTGGATCGGGTGGCATGCCGCCACAGGTATAGTATCTGGATCGGGTGGCACGCCGCCACATGTATGGTATCGGGATCGGGTGGCACACCGCCACAGATATGGTATTTGGATCGGGTGGCACGCCGCTACAGGTATTTTATTGGAACGGGTTGCGCGCCGCAAGAGTGTGATGTGGAAAATATAGCTTCTTATATGTTACTTGTATGCAATACTTCCTAGCTTTTGAGGAATAGCCCGTATTGGGTATCGCTCGGGAAATAGCACATCGGTTGTGTCCATTCAGGATTGGATAGCATATATTAAAGGTATCACCACGTGTGTGATTGATTGTTTGAGTTCAGACCTACATATGTGCGTGGCTGACCGTTCTGAGCATGGTGACTTGAGGTGCTTCAGGAGTAATAGTGTTTGGATAGAATCATGAGCTGTGGCAAGGCCACATGATGTTATGACCTTTCGATGAGGATTCAGGTACTCTAATTCTAAGATGTGAGACGAGATCTCAATTATGTGTTATGATGGTATTGAGGAATTTGAATTATAGCTCTTTGTGTGAGTCAGTTGTCATGATTCGAGTGTGTTCAGATCATTCTTATTGGAGCATGTGTTGTGCTCGTCGTGGCTTAGGTCGGTGTTGAGGTGTCATACCACCAGTGTGGTGTGTTATAATCGAAATGATCGCTGGACTCAATAATGATTACGAGTATATTTGATCTCGGTTTGTTAGAAAGGTAATATCGTGGTTTGGCTCCGAAATCTGTTGTGGTATCAGTTAAAAAGGGAAATGGATTCATGAATAGTTGATCCGAGAGATGGGTTCGGTATATCGCGTGCTTTAGCTGCCGTGGGCAGGATATGAAGGTGCTGGAATAAGACTCTATCTAATGAGAGCAGTTTTTCTGCTAGTAATTGGTCATGGTGGCCATTGTTGTTATTAGAGGACATCGTCTCGAGCGATTCGGTTGTTTGATACATTATGTGATCTCACCCGGGGTGGCAAGTATGGGCTATTACAGATGGATCATGTGTATTCTGAGTATAGGCATGAGATTCGAATTTGGTATGTGATCTCGGAAAGTGCAATGTGGTCTATGGTGCGGATGGGCTGGGAAATTTCCAGCTATAATGTGTACCAGATTTAGATAAGATAGGGTGACGTGGGATCACCCCGAATATATGCTTGGTAAGGTCATTCAGCTATTGGGTTACTTTCAGTAAACCTCTTGGTTTGCTCGAGGACGAGCGTTTGCTTAAGTTGGGGAGAATGTGATGATCCGACCCGTCATCATGTGAGTTATCACCCCGTTACCCCCGTTATATGCTTGTTAATGTTGCAATATGCATGTTGGGTAAGTTTGAGTCAATCCGGGTTGAATTTGGTTGAAATTGAGACAAATAGTCTCTTAGAAGAAGGAATAATTGAGAAAAGTCAGTTGGATGTTGAATTCTGAGTAAGAGAGCTCGGAATCGAATTCTGATGATTCGGTCAGCTCCGGGAGGCAATTTATGATCTAGGAGAGTGATCGGAAGTGAATTTGGAGGTCCGGTGTAGTTTTAGGCTTGAATTGGCTAAGGTTGAATTTTGGCGAAATCCAAATGGTAGGTGAGATTTTGATCCAAGAGTCGGAATAGAATTTTGACAGTTGCAATAGCTCCGTTAGGTGATTTTGGATATGCCTACAAATCAGGTCATTCAGACGTCGTTTGGTTGGGTTTCGGATCGAATATGGGTTTTGGAAGGATTTCATAAATTTAGACTTGAATCCGTGATAATTTAATTATTTTAATGTTGTTTAATGTGTTTTGACAATTCAAACAAGTTTTAATGATGTTATAAGAGGTGTTGGTACATTTGGTTGAGGTCCCGGAGGCTTCGGGGTAAATTCGGATGCCCAACGGGTCATTTTTGGAAGATTTTTGCCGTTTTGAGCATAAATGTAATGATCCAAAGGTCTATTTTTAGTTCTAGAGATCCAAATTTGATTTAGAGACTTTGAGAATTTAAATAATGAATTATAGGACTGATCCGGAAATTTTGGTTTAATTTCATCAAGTCGCGATTTGGTTTTTGACGCGAAACATGAGTTAATTGTTTAACGAGCGAAATGGATGTTGCACTGAGAAAATTAAATCCAAATTCAGTTTTGTTTGAACCACTGGATCCATATCGAAATTACGGAGCCATAGCAAAAAGAATCGTCAAATTCCGAGTTCGTATGATTGAGTTATAGCATTGTTTAGTGAAATAAAAAGCTGTTGCAATTTTCTGGGGCAAATCTGGTAGTTTCGCTTCTGCGATGAACAGTACCCGCAGAAGCAGGTAAACAGTTATTTTTCGCTTCTGCGATGAACAGCGCCGCAGATGCGGTGAACAGTGAAATCGCACCTGCGGTGAACAGTAACCGCAGATGCAAAAATCGCTGGACTTTTAATTGGGGCAGTCCGAGAGTTTTCTTCATTTTTGGAGCTATGGAGCTCGGATTGAAGCGATTTTCGAAGCGATTTTCACCATATGGATGGTGGTAAGTGTTCTATATCCAAAAGTGATTATATTCAATGTTTACATGGTTATTTTTCATCAAGTATTAGTAAATCAAATGGAAGAAATTGATGAAAATTTGTAAACCTTTAAAAAACGAAACTTTAGGATTTGAAGGGTCATTTGTGGTCCGATTTGGGAGTTCTTGATATGTACGGACTCGTGGAGAGACGAGGATTCAGAAAATGTAACTTTTGTAATTTTTCTAGAAGCGTACCGAAAGTCGAGTTTTGGCGACTTCGTGGATTTTGGTGTAAATCGAGTTATTTCGATTGGGTTGTCTAATTAGACAATATTAATGTATTCTTATCGTTTTTGAGCAGATTTGGCATCCGAGGAGATTGATTTACGAGGCAAGCGTAGAGTGAGCTAGGACTTCTACCGATTCGAGGTGAGTGGTGGTAGTAAATAATGTACTGAGGGTTTGAAACCTCGTACTTGCACTATACAATGCTATGTAGAGATGAGACACGTGTCATGTGATTGGCATGGTGGCATTGTGAATTGGGGATTGGACTTGGTCCTTCCCAACTGATAGTGTATTGTGTATTATGACTGTGACTTAGATTATAACTGTGTAATTGGGGTAGTAGCCATGTTTGGGGCCTTGTGCCGATCTGTAGAGTATTAGGGGAGCCAGTAGAGCTAAGCGATCCTTATATCATGCTGGATACATACACTCAGCCATATTTATAGATGTATAGCATATCATGAGCCCGTACTAGATGTGTACCTTGAGAGAGACTATCTAGGGTGGAATTCCCTGTTCTAGCTAAGTGGGCCTGAGAGGCCAAGTCTATACCGACTGAGATAGGGTCAAGGACCCACTATGAGATGTTATATTGGGCCTGAGAGGAAAGTCTATATCGGCTGAGATAGGGTTGATGACCCACTATGAGATATTATATATATATATCTATATTGGATTGGGCTGCACGCCACATCACTATATGTATTGGATCGGACTGCACGCCACATTAATATATATGTGGATCGGACTGCACGCCGCAGTGATATACATGTGGATCAGACTGCACGCCGCAGTATTATTGCGCTTGGGCTGTAGGAGCCCCTTCGGAGTCTGAGTCTGCACACATTCTCAGTGAGCGCAGGAGTATATTATGGGATCGGGCTGCACGCCGCACTAGTATAGTTATATATATATATATATATATATATATATATATATATATATATATATATATATATATATATATATATATATATATATATATATATATATATATATATATATATATATATTGGATCGGACTACACGACGCAGTAATATATGTGTGGATCGGGCTGTACGCCGCAGCATCATAGCGCTTGGGCCTAGGGAGCCCCTCCGAAGTCTGTATACACCCCCAGTGAGCGCCGTCGACGTTAAATGGAGCGGGCTGCGCGCCGCATCGGTATATGTATTGGAGCGGGCTGCACGCCGCAGCATTATACTTATTCATATCCTTATACATACTTAAATACTTATACATTATAGGCATATGTATATATCCTCATACGAGTGAGGATTTGGTCGGTGTGGGACCTCGTTGAGATAGATGTGGACTGGAGATCAGAGTATTCACTGTAGTGATGACTTACCTGTGAGGTTACCCTTAGAACTGTATAGTGATAGTACAGGTGTTCTTACTTCCACTTGTTATTTATTATTATTACTCACTGAGTTGAAATATACTCACCCCACTCCTCTGCACTTTTTGTGCACATATGCAGGTTCAGGAGGGCAGTTGAGCTATCGCAACTGCTTTATTATCCCTATTCCGTGGAGACTTTGAGGTAGCTGCCGACGTCCGCAGTACCTGACCTCTTCCTCTTTATCATTTTGTTGTCTCCATTCTGCTTAGACTTGATTGTGTAGTAGATCTCATTTGTAGAGGCTCAGACTTGTGACACCACGATTTGGTTGGGACTGTATTCGTGTATTTCATTTCTACACTTCTTGATTTATTATAAAGACAAGCTAATTACGCCGATTAATCAGTATTAATTTACAATTGGCTGGTTTAAATGGATAAGATGGTCGGGCTTTCCTAGTAATGTGTTGGGCGCCATCACGACCGGGGTTTGGGTCGTGACATAGTGATAATTAAGTACGTATGACTAGGTTACTACAATCATATGTTTACTCCCAATCTCGTATTATTTATGTGGTTGTCGTAGGCCGTAATTTTGACCCATTTATAAATGTCATTTTTGCAAGAAATGAGTATTATGCGTTTAGTTATAACCAATCGTCTATTTATATCCTACGTATGTAACATTTCTAATGTAGATTACCTAATTCTGATTATTTTTGGATCATGCATGGGAATGAATATTACTCTATAGGCTGTGAGTAATATTCCTAAGTAATCTACGCTTCTCTGGAAGTGAATTAAGTCCCTGCCTAAACGTATGTTGTAATAGGTCTAGATAACATATGACTAAAGGGTTATTAAGTCATATTTCTTAAACAACATATAGAGGTATGAACATTATGTATAAATTCCCGGACAGGTTTGACATTAGGTACTATCATCCACTTTCACCCATGAGTATTGGAAACTCAGGTAGTTCTGAATAGGGACTTATGTGGTTGTCGTAGGCCGATGCGTCTTAGTATATGAATGAAATATTCATAGACGATCAATTACTAAATAACAACCTGTAATTGACCGTCTATGATTATTATATGTTTATGAATAATCCATTGTGGTTGTATCCCCATCCTAATATGACTTATTAGGACATCAATAGGTCATAATTTATATATCGTATAAACATATGTTTAGCAGGTGAGATCAACTAATATACTTGGTCATGTTCTGTACTAATCGTTAGGCAATATCATTCCATTAGCTCAAAGGGAATCGATTGTAGTATACTATCTGTCCCTATAATTAAACGAGTTTACTCCCAATCATAGATTTGGTGAATGGCATGATCATACATGAATGTATGAGTTAATCTACAGATTTTAAATAGATTTTAAAGTTAACTAAGGAATGTAAAGTATAAATTATGAAAAACATAATAAGTTTCGCCCTATTCAAGGCCTACATATTAATCGTTATATCCCGAAGTTCTCGACTAATGGTTGTCAAAAATGACTACGACAATCACATCTACTCAGCCCCTTTAATGAATGAGTAGATGTGATTGTCGTAGATCAAACTAACACTAGAATCCAATGAGGTCCATTAGAGAATACATAACAGTGAATTAGTTTACGGCCCAACAGTATTATATCTTTTACTATGGGTCTTAAAAGCATTTATATCTCTGTTTGGTCACACATAAGTCCAATGCATAGACCTCATTGGACCAATTATGAATGAAGTTTTTGCTCTTTTCTTTCTCTTTCAATATTTTTTGAGAGATTAAGAGAGAGAGGAACTTTGAAGAAGTGGTGTTGATGCAGGACGGTAGGGCAATAAATCAAACTTCCAACCATACGTGATAAATTTAGACTATGACATATTATCTATACTGTAACGATCCGACCCATCGTTACGGGAGTTATCGCCCCATTTTCTTCATTTAACACTTCAATATGCTAATTTATATGTATTCGGAAAGTTAGAAGCAAATCGAAAGAAATTTAGATAAAAATGAGGCCATAAACCTCTTTATGAGAAAAATAGGTATGAAAAGTCAACCGAAGGTTGACCAATGAGTTAGATAGCTCGGAATTGAATTCTGATGATTCGACTAGTTTTGGGGGATCATGTATGACTTAGGAGATCAATCGGAATCGAATTCGGAGGTCCGATGTAGTTTTAGGCTTGAATTGGCTAAGGTTGATTTTGGCGAATTCCGGATGGTAGGTGAGATTTCGATCTGAGGGTCGGAATAGAATTTTGAGAGTTTCAGTAGCTCCATTAGGTGATTTTTGATATGCGTGCAAAGTTTCAAGTCATTCGGAGGTGTTTAGGTCGGGTTTTAGATCAAATGCAAGTTTCAAAAGTTTTAGAAGAACTTAGGCTTGAATCCGATGTAAATTTGGTGTTTTGATGTTAGTTTTGGTGATTTGAGAATGAAACAAAGATTTCATGATCATATGTAACATGTTAATATGTTCGTATGCGGTCCCGAGGAGCTCGGATGAGTTTCGGATAGGTTTGGGTTGCGTTGTGCTCGTTTTTCTTATGCTTCGACATCGTTTCTTCAAGCATAAATGATATCATATTGAACACATGAGCTCCGATTACTGTTTTTTAATGAAGCATTAGATCCGTACGTAATTACGGACCCATAGCAAAAAGAATTATCGAATTTGAACATCGTATGAGGATTTTATGGCCATTTTACTAAAGTTGCCCAGATTTTCAGGTTAATGACGAAACTGCCCCTGACGGCGTATTAAAAACCTACACTATTTACAAATCTTAAACCTACATATCTCATTCATTATAAGGTCAAATTGAGTGATTCAAAAGCCTAAATTCATTAGCATTTCACAAGGAATCCATTGGAAGTAGTAAAACACGTGAACAGTATACCTATAATGAGCAGGTCGAGTTTTCTTCCAATTTTGGAACGGGAAGAAGCTTCTGAGGCGATTATTAAGAGAGAAATCAATGGGTAATCGTTGGAGGTAAGTTTCTTGACTCAAAAACATGATTTTATGTATATCAATATAAAAATTCCTGAAATTGGTAGAATTTGTGAACAACTAGGGCCTAAATCATGAAAATGAAGTTTTGGGTTTTGAAAGGCCATTCGAACTCCGATTTTGATAAATTTTATATGCACGGACGCGTGGCGAGACGAGGAATCCGTTGGTATGATTTTAGGAATATTTTGAGAAGTGGGCCCGGGGCTCGGGTTTTACCAACTTCGTGAATTGTTGCGTTTTTCGAGTAATTTTGATTGGGTTATATTATTTTGACCCATATTTATGTTATTATTGTGGTTTTGACTAGATTTGAAGCACGAGGCAACAAATTTGAAGGGAAACACGGCTGGCTAGAGGTGAGTAGTTTGTATATATGGTAGGCTGAGGGTTCGAAACTCGGGCTTAGCACATTGTGACGTGAGTAGAGCGTGGCTCGCACCCCGTGGCAGGTGCGGGATTGATTGTGACTGGGGATTGAGACTTAGTCCATCCCGCATGTGAATAATGTGCTATATGCAGTTGAAACGCACAATGTGTTAGATATATTTTGTGGGATGTAAGCATATTTGGGGCCTTGTGCCGACCTGTAGTATCTTTAGGGATATTTATATATGTGATAACTCTAATTGCTTAATCACTGATCTCAGTCTTGGTTTGAAAGCACCGTATTGAAATACTAAGTCATCTGTTTTGGAAAATTAAATAAGCATTAAAGTATTTTCATAATTAAATGAAGTGGAACTTGGAAATAAATAAGTTGAGATGTTGTGTGACTCATATGCATGTTGTGGACTGAAGATGGATCGGGCTGCACGCTGCAGCGGTTGATATGAGGATCGGGCTGCACGCCGCAGCGGTTGATTTGAGGATCGGGCTGCACGCCGCAGCGGTATTGCGCTTGGGCTATAGGAGCCCCTCCGGAGTTTGTACACACCCCCAGTGAGCGTCGTTGACGTTAAATGGATCGGGCTACACGCCGTAGTGGTTATATGCTTTGCATTGCATCTTTGTTTGTGAATTATCTATGATAGTGGTAATGTACTATTGTTGCTAGTTCGTAGAAGGAATCGGACTATAGTTTAGCTTCACTATGTGGTATTCTGTGGATTTCTTACTTTCAGCTACTTGTATATATTTATTACTCACCGAGTACTTAGTACTCACCCCTACTCTCTGCACCTTTGTGTGCAGATTCAGGTACACAGGAGGGATAGACGAGCACTCCAGTTTTTATTAGTATTTATCCGAGTTGCTGAGATAGCTGCTGGCGTTCGCAGAACCTGGCTTCTCTACTTATTCCAGTTTTCCTTTGTATATACACTATTCAGACTTGAGTATTTGGTTTAGATATTGTTATCCGATCATGTTTAGAGGCTCTAGACTCGTGACCCTAGATCTTTGCGTGATTATTCAGTTTAGTTTTATTGTTGATACTAATATTCAGGTAATTGATTTGAGCTTCATGCTCGGGATGAGAGTGTAAATGGTCGGGCTTGCCTAGCAGTTGTGTTGGGTGCCATCACGGTCGGGATTGGGGTCGTGACAAGTTGGTATCAGAGCCTAGGTTTACTAGGCCCCATGAGTCTTGAGCTGGTTGGTAGAGTCTCGTAGATCGGTACGGAGACGCCTGTATTTATCCTCGGGAGGCTGCAGACCTTTAGGAAACACTTCACATTTCTTGGAATTTTTGTCGTGCGTACTTAATTCAGCTTGAGATATAATTCTTGGAAATTCCTTCCATACGCCTGTACATTCACTCAAACGCTCAGTAATATAATTGCCTTGATGGCTTATGATTCCCTGGTCGAGGAGCGAGATATAATCTCTGCGAGTTCATGTTGGGTCAGTCGGGAGGACTTGAGGCCAGATCTTTGTCTATGACATGAGCACCAAAGTGCTGATTTTACAAACTGGTATTATAAAATTTCGTGTGATCGGTATTGTTCCTAACTATGGAAATGACAGCTTAATAATGTACGAGTTGTCAGGTGTAAGACTCTTATTGTGATTCGTTGTGTAGCCCCTAGCTATGGGCGTGGTGAATATGTTCATGTCTCTTAGGGGAAAGGTAAAATGCATTACGTGTGGTAGTATGAGCTCAGGCTCATAAAGATAAAATGTGTTATGCTATGTGCATTATGATGTCTTGTTAAATTTCTGATGTATTGTTAGAATGGTTTGGTGATTCTCTGGCAGGTGGATAGGCCAATTTACAAAGGAAACTCTGCCGAAATTTTTGAAAAATTTGGGACTTAGAAAAGATTTTTGTCACCTAAAGAGAGTAGGCTTAACTGTGGTGTGTGTATATATGCAAGAATTGCAGAAGGGTTAAGGTCTTTGATGATTCGAGTCTTTGTCAAGCTTGTAAATGACTTGAGTTTAATCTCACCATAACATTGTGGCATCATTTGAGTAAAGAATGCTATGAGCGGCTAAAAGTGCTTTGATGTATGGCCCCGAGCCAAGTTGGGGAGGTTGTTATTGATTAACTGATTGCACTATTGTGTGCTATGTTGATTCTGTCTCTAAGTATGTTGGGAAATTCTGATAAAGGTTATAGTGCTTCGTAGATATAAAGAAATAATAGGATGGTTTGAACTGCTGCTGGTAAAGAATGTTCGGTGTATAGGAAAGAAAGATAGCTAAATGCATATGTATGTAATCATGTTTTGCGGTGCCAGAGTTCTAACAAGGCACGAGTGGTTCTGTTTAATAAGACAGTTGACTTATAATTGAATAAGGGTGAATGACGCCCGAGAATGGTTTTGCGGTGTTCAAGATTTTGCTTGTAACAGTCAGGTGTATTAAGATTGTGTATATGGCTAAAGAAGGTGTTTTCGTTATAAGGGATCAAGACTTGTGTAATGATATGTGAATCATGAGATTCTATGTATTTATATTGGAGAGTAATGATAACGAATTCAAAATAGCAAGAAGTTCTTCAAAATGAATTATTGTAGAATGTGGTACTTCTGGGAAACTTTGAGAAAGTATTCAGTGGCCTATGGGTTTTAGACAATGTGGTCTTATGTACGAGTCTCATGTGATAACATGAGTTGAGTTATGGTAGTGCTACAGTAAAGGCTAATACTAAGTTAAAGATTGTTCAAAAAAGAAATTGAGTAAATGGAGTAACTGGTTAATAAAATGAAATGGTATGATAGGGATACGGTTAATTCCTGGTATGTGTTCGAAGTGATGAGTCTTGCAGATACGGTGCAACCAAGCTCTTTAGTGTTGGCTGTTGCGTAGCTCGATGTGGGTAAAAGTACTCAGTCCTGACATTTAAACTTATGCAATGAATTGGAAGAAATAGTTTGTGATGTGTTCTACCGTGGTTTGAAAATGAGTATATTTCCTGTTGGTATGCGAAGCATGGAATGTGAAATGAGTCTTCTTCTATATGAAATCACGAAAGTCCTTGACTAGTAGAGTGCGTCGATGTTTGCGACGTAGGAAACGGGTGGAATTTTCCATGTTATCTTAGTGTGGTATGTTATATGCGATGTTTTATGGGAAGCTGATAATGGCATGTTCAAGGTTTTGAGATCAGTTCATAATCTATGGGACGTCATTAAAGATTATTGAGTAGCGCGGACAGCTGCAAGTGATTTAAGAATCGATCTTTCTAGTGATTAAAATGAAATGATACTGCTATTCTAGTGAATTGGCAGGGTATATGATCAAAAAGGGGAAAGATACTGTAAATTGATAATATCTAGTGGTATGGTGGTATTCTCTTGTTGGATCGATTGAGATGATTGAGTTGTTTATGGCATAGGGAGATTTCTGAACGACTTTCATGGTATGAATGGATGATTGATGTGTGTTAAGTATTCGTACAGTGGAATGTGGGATCAGGCATAGTGAATCATGTGTTATATAGGTTAATGGAGACTAGAAGTTCTCGTAATCCGCCTATGCAGTGGTTGTATATCGGGGTATCGGCATCGTTTAGCGATTATCGGAAATTTGAAGCCCGAGTGGCTCTCCCTCAGCTTGATATGATGAATTTTTGTTATGAGACTTGAGTGCAGACTGGTTGTCATACGTCAGGTTGCCTAGACTAATGTGATATGGACTATGTCGGGAATGGCACAAATTGTTTAACAGAGTGCATCAGAGTATGCTCCAGCAGGGTAGTTGTACCCAGGACCAGCGGGCGGCTAGTAGGTATGGTTTTGTCAGTTGGGCCTTCGTGGTGGATATCAGTACAGAGGTTTCTACTATTGATTCAGTTCCGGTATTGGGGAACCTTGTCGGATGCGTTTCTTGTGGCCGAGATTAAGGCTATATATATATATATGTTTATTGTAATGAGCAATTTGACTCGGTGTGCATTTCTTTTTGCGAGAGTTTTGCATGGATCGGGTGGCACACTGCCACGGGTTATTTGGATAGGGTGGCACGCCGCCACAAGTATGGTATCTGGATCGGGTGGAACGCCGTCACGGGTATGTCATTTTGAGCAGGTTGCACGCCGCAATCGTGTAATTTGGAGCATAGTTTTTTTCTATAAGTTACTTTGTATACAATACTTCCTAGTCTCTGAGGAAAGTCAGTGTTGGGTGTCGCTCGGCAAATGGCGCATCGGTTGTGTCCTTACAAGATTTGATGGTGCATATTAATTGTTTCACCGTGGGTGAGATTGATTGCTTGAGTTCAGACCTAGATCTGTGCGTGGCTAACTGTTTTGAGCATGATGAGATGACTTGAGGTGATTCAAGGGTAATAGTGTTTGGATGGAATCATAAGTTGTGGCAAAGCCATATGATGTTATGACCATTCAAGGAGAATTCAGGTACTATATTTTTATAATGCGAGACTGGATCTCAGTCCTATGTTACGATGGTACGGAGGAATTGAATTACAGCTTTTGTGTTTGAGTTAGTTTTCATGATTTGAGTATGTTCTGATGTTTCTTATTGGAGCCTGTGTTGTGCTCATCGTGGCTTAGGCCGGTGTTGAGGTGTTATATCACCAGTGCGGTGTGTTATAATCGAAATGATCATTGGAGCCATTAATGAGTGCGGGAATATGTGATTTCAGTTGGTTAGAAATGTAATATCGAGGTTTGGCTCCGAAATCTATTATGGTATCAGTTAAAAGGGAAATGAAATCATGCATGGATGACCTGAGAAATAGATTCGATATATCGCGTGTTTCAGCTGCCGTGGGCAGTAAATGAAGATATTGGAACAAGACTTTAGCTAACAAGAAAGGTTTATCAGTAATATTTGGTTTTCGTGGGAAATTGTTGCGATTAGAGGCCATCGTCTCGAGTGATTGGGTTGTTTGGTACACCATAAGATCTCACCCAGAGTGGCGAGTATGGGCTATTACAGTTGGTTCGGGTGTATTCTGAGTATAGACGTGGGAGTCAGATTTGGTATATGATTTCGAAAAGTGCAATGCGGTCTATGGTTCAGATGGACTGCGGAAGTTCAGCTATATTGTGTTATCGGGCTTATGATAGATAGGGTGATGTGGTACCACCCCGAATATATGCTTGGAAATGTCATTCAGCTATTGGGTTGCTTCTAGTACAACTCTGGGTACGCTTGAGGACAAGTGTTTGTTTAAGTTGGGGAGAATGTAACAACCCGACCCATCATTACGGGAGTTATCGCCCCATTTTCTTCATTTAACACTTCAATATGCTAATTTATATGTATTCGGAAAGTTACAAGCAAATCGGAAGAAATTTAGATAAAAATGAGGCCATAAACCTCTTTATGAGAAGAATAGGTTGGAAAAATCAACTAAAGGTTGACCGATGAGTTAGACAGCTTAAAATTGAATTCTGATGATTCGACTAGTTTCGGGGGATCATGTATGACTTAGGAGAGCAATCGGAATCGAATTCGGAGGTCCGATGTAGTTTTAGGCTTGAATTGGCTAAGGTTGAATTTTGGCGAATTCCGGATGGTAGGTGAGATTTCTATCCGAGGGTCCGAATGCAATTTTGAGAGTTGCAATAGCTCCATTAGGTGATTTTGGATATGCGTGCAAAGTTTCAAGTCATTTGGAGGTGCTTAGGTCGGGTTTTAGATCAAATGGAAGTTTTGAAAGTTTTAGAAGAACTTAGGCTTGAATCCAATGTATATTTGGTATTTTGATGTTAGTTTTGGTGATTTGAGAGTGAAACTAAGATTGCATGATCATATGTGACATGTTAATATGTTCGTATGCGGTCCCGAGGAGCTCGGACGAGTTTCGGATAGGTTTGGGTTGCGTTGTGCTTGTTTTTCTTATGCTTCGACATCGTTTCTTCAAGCATAAATGATATCATATTGAACACATGAGCTCCGATTACTTTTTTTAATTAAGCATTAGATCCTTATCGTAATTACGGACCCGTAGCAAAAAGAATCATCGAATTTGGACATCGTATGAGGATTTTATGGCCATTTTACTAAAGTTGCCCAGATATTCAGGTTAATGATGAAACTGCCCCTGACGGCGTATTAAAAACCTGCACTATTTGCAAATCTTAAAACCTACATATCTCCTTCATTATAAGGTCAAATTGAGTTATGCAAAAGCATAAATTCATTAGCAATTCACAAGGAATCCATTGGAAGCAGTAAAACGCGTGAACAGTATACCTATAATGAGCAGGTCAAGTTTTCTTCCAATTTTTGAACGGGAAGAAGCTTCTGAGGCGATTATTAAGAGAGAAATCAATGGGTAATTGCTGGAGGTAAGTTTCTTGACTCAAAACATGATGTTATGTTAGATCAATCCAAAAATTCCTGAAATTGGTAGAATTTGTGAAGAACTAGGGCCTAAATCATAAAAACGAATTTTTGGGTTTTGAAAGGCCATTTGAACTTCGATTTTGATAAATTTTATATGCACGGACTCGTGGCGAGACGAGGAACCCGTTGGTATGATTTTTGGAATTTTTTGAGAAGTGGGCCCGGGGCTCGGGGTTTACCGACTTCGTGAATTGTTGCGTTTTTCGAGTAATTTTGATTAGGTTATGTTTTTGTGACCCATATTTATGTAATTATTGTGGTTTTGACTAGATTTGATGGACGAGGCAGCAAATTTGAAGGGAAACACGGCCGGATAGAGGTGAGTAGTTTGTGTATATGGTAGCCTGAGGGTTCGAAACCCCGGCTTAGCACATTCCCGTGGCATGTGCGGGATTGATTGTGACTGGGGATTGAGACTTCGTCAGTCCCGGATGTGAATAATGTGCTATATGCGGTTGAAACGCACATTGTGTTAGATATATTTTGTGGGTTGTAAGCATGTTTGGGGCCTTGTGTCGACCTGTAGTATCCCTAGGGGATAGTTATATATGTGATAGCTCTAATTGCTTAATCACTGATCTCAGTCCTGGTTTGAAAGCACCGCATTGAAATACTAAGTCATCTGTTTTGGAAAATTAAATAAGCATTAAAGTATTTTCATAATTAAATGAATTGGAACCTGGAAATAAATAAGTTGAGATGTTGTGTGACTCATATGCATGTTGTGGACTGAGGATGGATCGGGCTGCACGCCGCAGCGGTTAATATGAGGATCGGGCTGCACGCCGCAGTGGTTGATATGAGGATCGGGCTGCATGCCACAGCGGTATTGCGCTTGGGATGTAGGAGCCCCTCCGAAGTCTGTACACACCCCCAGTGAGCGCCGTCGATGTTAAATGGATCGGGCTACACGCCGTAGCGGTTATATGCTTTGCATTGCATCTTTGTCTGTGAATTATCTATGATAGTGGTAATGTACTGTTGTTGCTAGTTCGTAGGAGGAATCGGACTGTAGTTTAGCTTCATTAAGTGGTATTTTGTGGATTTCTTACTTTCAGCTACTTGTATATATTTATTACTCACTGAGTACTTAGTACTCACCCCTACTCCCTGCACCTTTGTGTGCAGATTCAGGTACACAGGAGGGATAGACGAGCACTCCAGTTTTTATTAGTATTTATCCGAGTTGCTGAGATAGCTGCTGGCGTTCGCAGAACCTGGCTTCTCTACTTATTCCAGTTTTCCTTTGTATATACACTATTCAGACTTGAGTATTTGGTTTAGATATTGTTATCCGATCATGTTTAGAGGCTCTAGACTCGTGACCCTAGATCTTTGCGTGATTATTCAGTTTAGTTTTATTGTTGATACAAATATTCAGGTAATTGATTTGAGCTTCATGCTCGGGATGAGAGTGTAAATGGTCGGGCTTGCCTAGCAGTTGTGTTGGGCGTCATCATGACTGGGATTGGGGTCGTGACATATACGCACGTATCTGTTTATCCAATAACCCCAAACCACGATTAATTGTATTCATAGCTCGGATAGTGTCTATGCATATGTTAACCCTACCTTGTGCAGGTGGAGAGGCTGTTATGATAGACTCTCAGCTAAAGGAAAGAAAAATTCATATCAGTTTAAAAAGAAATACGATAACGAAGAAGACATGGAAGAAGAAGTGTTAACAACGCAAGTCATTAATGCGACAAGAGATAAACTAAAAATTACTCGGCTTGAATTTGATAATTCGATTATTGTAATAACCATTGTCATAATGGACACCATCTATATAAATACGTATTGGGATCTAGCACATTAAATAAGTTACACGGTCTATAATACCATGTAAATAGATACAATTATGTAAATATTATTCATTCATGCTATGTTCATTGGGATATTACATTGTTGTAGGTAATGTCACACCTCCTTTTTACGCGCCCGCGAGGGCGCGATGGAGTTTTTTCCAATTAAAGGACAATCGAAACAGGATTTATTTATTAATTCAGAGTCGCCACTTGGGAGATTTGTGGTGTCCCAAGTCACCGGTTTAAATCCCGAATCGAGGAAAAGATTGACTCTGTTAAACAGTCCGCGTACTAGAAATCTGAATAAGGAATTCTGTTAACCCGAGAGAAGGTATTAGGCATTCCCGAGTTCCGTGGTTCTAGCACGGTCGCTCAACTATCATATTTTGGCTTATTAATCTTATTTACAACATATTAACCTACAGTGAAATTTTAATATTATTTACCGCTTTTTGTCAATTATTACTACTTAAGAAAATGAACGTTGTTTAAGAATACATTTTTGAATCACGTCACATGAAATGCACCCGGATCCTTGACACATTCTTATTCAACGTTGTTGGATTTGAATTCGGGTCGCATGAAATGCACACCAGTATTAAAGAAAGGCAAAATGATAAAAAAAAAAAAACACTTAAAATGACTACGTATTACTACTTTGCCGAGGGTCGTGAAATTAGCTAAACGGATCGTCCCAAATTCTAATTATTTCAACACATGCATATCTAGGAAGGTCCCCTAGTTTTATATTTGAGTGAAACTTGTCTATTAAAAATAAAATAAATCTAAATGATTATATATATTATTTTATTTACCTCTAAATATACAGAAAAATCATAATTAAACAAATATTTGCAAGTACAAGTTTTTTATTAGTTATTACCTCGTTTCGCGCCATATTTTATAAGTAAACATTACTAAAGCCTAAAATGACAAATAACGTAAAATATATATCACATTAAAACAAACTAACCATTTTCTAATTAATTTAAACTAATATTTTAGGACTAAAGGAATTAACCACTAAAAGGATGTCATTAGCTGAATTAAACATTATCCTACATATTACCTAATAGAATTTGATACAGAGGAATTGTATATATAAAAAAAACATAAATACATATATATATATATATATATATATATATATATATATATATATATATATATATATATTACTAAGTCTTAATTTGCAATTATACTAATATGTTAATAATAACAGTTAAAGCCGCAAATGAACTAATTTAAACCTCTGTTAATCTTGCCTTTTTTAGTGGATCTTTGTACTTAAATTTACATTAATACCAAATCATGCACCGGAGAAAGCTTTGCCCAAATGATAAACAGTAACAAAATTCCCTCATTACACCTCAAGACGACAAAACGACACAAAAAAAAAATTTTACGCCATTATTAATCTGAATGCCTAATCTTTTATCTTTTCATTTTGCATTGAATAAGAAACCAACACATAATTTTACAGGCATATGTACGTGCTCTAAAAAAGTGTGAACTTAACCCATTTTTTTTTAATTTATTATTTTTTTAAAAAAAAATCTATGAAGCACACATGATACTAATATAAACTTCAAAATAAAGGAAATTCAAACATATATTACTACTAATCCCTTTTTCAACACAACAACTACAATCAGTAGAATATCTTAATTGTCTAGATATCTACTCATATCACAATGTAATATCATTCAAAATAAAGGACATTAAATAAAAATGAAAGAAATTAGATTAACACAAATCTAATTTTCCTTCTTCGAATAACTAGTACACCTTGAATGGTTCAATCCTTCACTACCAACTGGAGTTAGGAAAATACCTGGATATGGAAATACAAAGGGAAGGAAAGATCAGTGGCAGCAAATCAATAACAATAGTAAGTAACAACAGTAGCAGAAGTCCAGCAACACTAGGAAGTGAACTAGCAAACCAAATTTTTTTAAAAAAAAATCCACTATTATTCCCAATTCAGATTATTGTAGTTTCAAAGTGAATTGAAAATAGCTTCAAGAGTGGAAAAAGATGCCAAGGATCAAAGAAAGAAAAAGCAGTTTCAAAGACACAATCCTAAATTTCAGTTCCCTCTTTTCTCTCTGTTTCTTATGCTTAAATCCTCTCAAGTGTGTAATTCCCTCCCCCCCCCCCTTATTCTTTTTGTTCTATGTCTGTTCTTATACACCCATAACAGACCCTCTTTTCCACAATGGACCACTAACTACTATCCACTATCCTCATATTATATGCTATCTATATTGACCCCTAGATTTATGCTAATTAACCCCTAAACATTTATCAGCAGCCCCTAAATAATTAACTGCTTAATTACCCCTAAAAGTTAATAGCAAACCTCAACTTTATACCAAGAATTACAGACCAAAGAGACTGCATTTCGGTCTCTGTAGGAAGTCAAGAAATTGAAGACACGCTCCAACACTTCATCTAGGAAGTAATTCATTATACACTAGCACAAACACATTATTCGACGGTACAACTAACCTTTCAAGATACTTATTAAGTAGAACAACTTCATATTTTTTAACAAAAACCTTGATCTACCAACAGAGAGATAATAAATCTAAAGGAGAAAAAATGAAATTCAAGAAATACAATATTAATTAATCAGATAAGGCATGTCGTCATCATCACCATCATATAAAAAATAATAATATTAAGATGCTATGATTAGAGAACAACTTTATGAAGATGAACAGATATCTAAGCAAAGTGTTTCACATCATCACCACTCATCAGTATTCCAGAAAACGGAAGAAAGAGAGAGAAGCGTATCTCTCCTCCTCTCTTTTGACTAAACAAAGTAGCAGCAGTGGAGGAGGATGTCTGGCTTGAAGCTTTGCTTCGCCGGATTCGATGGAGGGTCGTTTGGTGTTTGCCGGCAAGGAGAAAAGTGGTCGCCGGAAATGGAGCTCGACAGATCTTCAAACTCGAGAAGCGGTCCCTCGTCGGTGAAAATTTTCTGGATTGGTTTTAATTGTTAAAAGGTCGTTGGTTAGAGAAGAGCTGCTGGTCGTCGCTGGTTCATGGTCGACTGGCATGGGAGTTGGCAGTGGCTTTGGAGGAGAGTAGGCCGTCTTCGGCGGCTGATGAGTAGAGAACGATTAGAGGCGGTGACCATGGTTTTGATGCTCATGTGAATGGTGGTTGCGGCGAGTGAAGCCATGGCTGGCGGAGGAGGGAGCTGGGGTGTGCGAAAAAAATGGGGGAGAAGGCGGCGGCTGGTTAGTGAAAGAGATGGGGCTAGGGTTTGGAAAAATTAGAAAATGGGGAGTGTTTGAGGGGTTTGGGTAATTAAAAATTGATGAATTAATGAGAGCCATTAGATTTAACACGATGGACGGCTGAGATTGATCCGGGTAATGGGTCTGGGTAGATGACATTTGGGCTGGGTAAGGAGTTTGAACCTTTGGGCTTGTGATTTTAAATTAAAGAATGGCCCAATCCGATTTTGACTTCAATTAAATCTATTTTGCTTCATTTTTTTCTTTGTTTTATTTTAAGAATTAAAACTAAAATCATAATTTTAATTACAAAATTAAATTAAACACACAATTACTAATTAACTCTAAGTAGTATCTTTTCACAAACAATCAAACATCAAACCGCACAATATTGACTAAAAATGCAAAGATAACAAAATTACTTAATTAAATCCTAAATTCAAATGCAAATATATATATATATATATATATATATATATATATATATATATATTTTAACAAACAAACATGTATGGACAAAAAATGCGAATAATAATTAAGAAAATTAAACAAAATTTTAGAAAATCATGCACAACACCAACATACAATAATTTCAGATCTAAAAATATTTAACAAAATATGGACAAGAAAAAAAAAATTTTAAAAAAATCGACTAACCGGATTGAGACAACGATCAGTCGTCCAGATTTATTATGTATATATATAAACGTATACACATATACACACAGAAGTAGAAAAAGAGCATAATGGCAACGAAAACATAGGTGGGGAGTGGCTCCCGGATTACTGCCTGGCGGTTGTTCCTGGGAAACATTCCGGCGGGTGTTTTTAAGGTTGACGAAGAAAGAAGAAAGAATGTTTTGTGGCGGCTAGGGTTTGTGGAGTGTATAATAGCTAAAATTCTCAGACAAAAACCTTATATAGGCCATGCGTCTGAGGTAATCCAGGCCGTTCGTTCAATGGAGATCAACGGCTCTGAGCGACGTTACTAAAACGACGTCGTGTCGTTACTTATGAGACCAAAACCAAGACCCTTAGATCAATCTAAACGGACGGCCCGGATTCGATCTTCGCAATTTAAAATTAAACCAATAACTTTGCTATTATCTCGACCGTTGGTTAACACAACTGAACGACCGAGATTTTTGCTAATTAAAAAGGCTTATGGACTGGATCGTTTGGGCTCAATACACTGGGCCTGCTCATTTCAATCCAAATCAGCCCAACCATATTAATTCCATCTATATTTTTTGTATTTTTTGATTTTAATCATTTTTATGTATTTTCTTTTATATTTTTTTTTCTTTTCTTTTATGGAATGTTGTAAAAACCTAATTTCCTACTTATGCTAATTATCTAATACTTTTTTTAATACTTTTTTTTTCTACTATTTTCTCTAATTTTCGCTATTGAGAACTATTTTTGCTAATTTTCTTCTTTAAACTAATTAATTAAGACAAAATAATTGCCTAGCCTAAATTTTTTTTTTATTTTTTTTTATTTTTCTAATTTCTATTTATTGAAACACATAAAGTATGGCTAATTTCAAACAAAGCAGGTAATTACACTCAAAAACATATTTTATTTTAATTTTGGAATTATTTGCCCGGTGCAAAAAAATCACGTGCTCACAGGTAATAGGCTCTAATCGTACATACCGTACAAAAAGGCACCGATACTATGACTAATACAGGTTCGTTTCATTCATAATGACTATTGCTGATTTAGGCCTCATTTGTTTGCACTTAATGGAGGTCTGAATTTTAATCATTCAGATCTCATACATTAAGTGCGTTTGTTTTTAAAGTCTGAATCTTAATTATTCAGATCTTAATCATTAAGTGTGTTTGTTTTTTTTACTTAACAACCACTTAATGGGTCTGAATAGGTCTGTATGATTAAGATCCGTAACAGAGACTTAATTTCATTAAGATGCTATCACATATTCATTATTAATTGCTGCCACCGCCTACCATTATCAACAACCACTATGCCGCCACCACCACCATACTCAGCCACCGCCGGCACCGCCGCCGCCACCACCACCAGGCCACCATCATCCTCAATCATAGCTTCCACCATTATCGACCATCACCATCCACCATCCCACCACTCCGGCCACCATCATTGTCACTCGCATTCAACATTTATCCACCTCAACTACCACAACCAGCCACCTCATCACCATTAACAACCGCAGTCAGCACCACCTATCATTATAACCTACCACCACATTCCTCAATCACAAACCATTACTCGTCGTTCTTAACTATCACTACCTACCACCACCATCATCAATCATAATTGCCACCAGTACCAATCACTACTAGCTACTAGCATGAACCGCCATTATCAATCAAAACTACCACCAACCACCGCCTTTAGTCGGCATTCACCCATTAACCATCACTACCAACAACTTTCATATTTTAAACTATATATTTTATTGATAGAATATTAGTTTTTTTTCAAATAAAGATAAATTTAATGCATTCAGATGTTAAAAATCAAACAGTCTTAATTTTTGGTATTCAGATCTTAATACACATCTTAATATATCCAGATGTGTATTCAGATTCAGATGACTTAATCTTAATACACATCTTGTTATTCAGATATATATTCCGATTCAGACGTCTTAATCTTAAAAAAAACAAATGAGGCCTTAAATAGACATCTACAAATTACAACACATTAATGTAAAGTATAAACATATGTTTAGTAGATGAAGGTGACCATGTTATTAGTATTCAGCAATAAAACATTTAACACCGATTTCATTAAGAATACTTCATATGTCATTTTGACGTATGTTAGATAACAGTGACTTATTATCCGGGAGTTGATACGTAACATATGTAAAATGGACTCTATACATAATTTACTCCCAATACACCGCTAAAGAACACAATACCCAAATTATGCAAATGTAAGTAATATATAGTATACGGAGATTGTAAACGGAAAAATGTGGACTATAGTTTAATACTGTCACGACCCAAACCCCGGTTGTGATGTCGTCCAACACATTGCTAGGCAAGTCACTACAAAAAATTTATCAAATTGTGGCAGTTTATTTATGGGGGTCATAAAAAGCTCCCACTATATATTTATTTTGTGGCATTTGAGCCAACCCCCACAAAATAGTTTTTATTGTGGCGGTTTAAATGTGAGGGTTATAAAGACCCCTACTATATATTTAGTTCGTGGCGGTTATTCCAACCTCCTCAAATTTTTTCTTATTATGGCAGTTTTTTTGTGAAGGTTTTTATAGCCTCCACAAATATATCAATTTCAACTGTTGAAGAAATTGTTGCAATTCCATATAAATTCATGATTTGACTCATGCAAAGTTTTAGTTATATTTTCTACCTTATTTCTTTAAAATTTAATCAAATTACGTATTTTAGTTAAAACAACTGCGAGTTAATGCAATTTACATCAATATCTATTATCACACCTCCTTTTTCCGAAGCTTTATCGGCTTTTACTACATCCCGGGAAGAGATATAGTAAGAAAGGAGTTTTTTCCAATTTAAGGATAATCGAAACGAGATTAATTTTTATTTAAGGTTTTAGAGTCACCACTTGGGAGATTTATGGTGTCCCAAGTTTCCGGTTTGAATCCCGAATCGAGGAAGGGTTTGACTCTGTTTAACAGTCGCAAACCAGAAATCCGGGTAAGGAATTCTGTTAACCCGGGAGAAGGTATTAGGCATTTCCGAGTTCCGTGGTTCTAGCACGGTCACTCAACTATTATATTTGGCTAAAATTTAATTTTTTGTACATGTATCCTTACTTGTGCAATTTTAAAATTAATTACCACTTTTTGCTAATTATTTTTATTTAAGAAAGTGAACGTCGTTTAAGAACATGTTTTCGGATCACGTCACATGATATGCACCTGGATCCTCGACACATTCTTATTCGACGTTTTCGGATTTGGATTTGGATTTGGATTGTATAAAATGCACACCCGTATTAGGAAGGTAAGATTATTTAAAATCGCGCCTAAAGCGGCTAACATATTATTATCTTTTGGGAAGGCCGTGAAATTCACTAAACGTCCTATCCCGAATACTAAGTATTTTAGTAAGTAATTAATGAGGGCCCTGCAATTGTGTATTTAATTTGGCGAGGCTCGTCCCATTTTATTTTATTAAGACCAAGCTAAAGTATCTAAGTTTTCTATTTTTGTTTTGTCTCTAAAGGTCAATTAATCCATGAATATAAATTCGAACTCCCAGTTCAAGTCCGAATTCAAACAAAAAGGAATACCTTTTACCTTGAACCCGCTACCTAATTAAAAATTAAATTTTATACTCATGTATTAATTTTCATGTCCCTAGCTATTTATATTATTTATTTTTTAATGTCACTATACTTGGATCCTTAATTTTCACTCATACTTCAGCAAAGCTTTTGCATTTTAATCTTGGTCCAAAGTTTAACATGAGTAACCAATTATTTATCAAATAGCCTCACTTTGTTTCAGAAGTCCCTGTGCCCAAGACTTAAGCCCAATACTAAATTATCAATTTTCTCTCTACTTCTTGTTATACTTTTAAAGTAGATACCACATTCCCCTGCCTTTGTTATGATTCCTTTTCGTCACTGACACAATCGAAACAAACTGGAAAATATCACACAAAATCAAAATGAACACAATTTTATTGTGCATTACAGTGGTATTTGACTTGTTAGTATTTTTGGTTGGGGTCCCGAGGGCCTCGAGATGGATTCAGATGATTAGCAGAAGAGTTAGAAAATTGTTGTAGCAACTGAAGCTGCTACTTCTATCGTTTCCGTACCAGCAGATAGGGAACCGCAAGTGCGAGTTCCGCAAAAATGGTTATGTAACGCAGGTGCGCAATCAATGATGCAGGTGTCGTTGGTCTCCGCATATACGATGACCGCAGGTGCGGTCAAGCAACCGCAAAAGCGAAAATGCCCTTTTAATGAGATTTTGGAATAGAGGAAGTGCCGGGCAAAATGTATGTAAAGGGCCCTTCATGAATTTTTGGTCATTCTTCACCATTTTAGGCCGGGATTTGAGGTTTTGTGACGACCCGACCCGTTGTCTTGTGAGAGTTACTACCCCGATTTCTCATTTTTTGCCTCCTTATGTTTCATTATCGGTATTGGGTGTGTTAGAATTGATTTGGAGTGACTTTGATAAGAAATGAGACACTTAGTCTCTTTTAAGAAGACTTAAGTTGGAAAAGTCAACCGGATGTTGACTTTTGAGTTAGAGGGCTCGCAATTGAATTTCGATGATTTGGTTAGCTCCGGGTGATTATTTAAGGTTTAGGAGCACGATCGGAAGTAATTTTGGAGGTCTGGTGAAGAAGTTATCCTATTTGGCAAAGTTTGAATTTTGGCAGATTCCGGTTGATAGGTGATATTTTGATCCGACAGTCGGAATGGAATTACGAGTGTTGCAGTAGCTTCAATAGGTGATTTTGGACTTGTCTGCAAAATTTCAGGTCTTTCAGAAGTCGGTTGGATTTCGGATCGAATGTGAGTTTTGGAAGAATTTGATAAATTTAGGCTTGAATACGTGGTAATTTAATGATTTTAGTGTTGTTTAATGTGTTTTGACGATTGGAACAAGTTTGAATAACTTTATAGGATGTACTAGTATTTTTGGTTGAGGTCCTGGAGGCCTCGGGGTGATTTCGGATGGCTAACGGGAATTTTTGAGTTGAAAAATGTAGCAAAAGAATTGGAGAGAATTTTGTTCTATGCGATCGCAATACTCTAATGCGATCGCATAATGTTAGCTACAGTACCCAGGATTTTGTTCTAGGCAATCGCATAGACTTAGCTAAAGTGCCCGAAAATGTTTTTCTATGCGATCGCAATGCTCTAATGCGATCGCATAGTGTTAGCTACAGTACCCGGACAGAATGTTAAAAACATTTTAGTCGCGAAAACAACCCATTTTTCCACCATTTTTGGTCATTCTTGAGAGTTTTTGGAGGAAAATTGAAGGGATTTCGACGGGGATCATTGGAAGTAAGTTTTATGAGTTAAATACATGTTTTTATACAAGAATCATCCATGTAATTCATGATTTAATGGCTAAAAATCAAGAAATTAAGGCTTGGAGCAAAAATTTTAAATTTGAGATTTAAGGGGCCATTTGTGGTCCGATTTGGGAGTTCTTGGCATGTACAGACTCGTCGCAAGACGAGGATTCCAAAAATATGAATTTCGAAATTTTTCGAGACGTGGGCTCGGGGCTCGGGTTTTGTCAATTTCGTGATATTTGGTATTTTTTGAGTTCTTTCGTTTGGGTTATGTTCTATTAGCCTATTGGGGTATATTTGTACTGATTTTGGCTAGTTTCGATGCGCGTGAAGACCTATTCGAGGAGCAAAGGCATCACGGGCTTGGGTTTTCGCTGGTTCGAGTTGAGTAATACTTGGGAATGATATCCTGAGGGTTTGAAACACCGGATTTGCACATCTTAGTGCTGTATCGATGTGACTAGCACGCTGGACCTGAGCGTGGGGTAGAGCACCGTTGGGGATCGTGACATGGTCCATCTCGATTGTTGGTTTTTATCGCGTATTTGCAAATAATTTTTTGTTATCATTATGATTTGGGCTCATTGCCTTACCTGAGGCTTATTGCCGACTGTTTGAACTCTTTATGAACATGAACTGTCATCACTATTGTGAGCACATGATTTTTAGCCTACTGTCACGACCCCAAATCCTGTCGTGATGGCGCCCAGCACATTGCTAAGCCAGCCTGACCAATCAATATCAACAACGGAGCTAGAAGCTCTCTTTAACCCATTTAAGCATTTCAAAATATGAAACAATAGTACAACAACGGGGAAACCAAGTCCCAAAATATACTAACTCCCATAGACCGAAGGGTCAAGAGTCATGAGCCTCTACTGAACATGAGTGTATAAAGGTTTACAAGATACCAAGTGCGGAAAGAATGTCAATACAAAATCAAAAGACAGTAGGAGGGAATATCGGGTCCTGCGGACTCTGCAGCTACCTCGAATATCCACAAACGTCGCTTCGCATAGCTACTGGATCACTGCTGAGAGGTACCTGGATCTGCACACAAGGTGCAGGGAGTAAAATGAGTACTGCCAGACTCAGTGGTAATAAACAAGGGTAAGACAGCGAGATAAGAAATCCGCAATAAAGCACTATGTAAAGCTGTAGTCAAATACCCTGTCACAGAATTAATATCAACTGTACCTGTACCAACAAATACCAATAAATAGCATAACAGCTAGCAGATGTAGCTAAATGCAATGCAATGCATGATATGACCGCTACGGCGTGTAGCCCGACTCCAATTTTGGGTACCCGTGCTCATTGTGGGGGTTCAGACTCCGGAGGGGCTCCTACAGCCCAAGCACATCTCATAGAGATATTCCTGCGGCATGCAGTCCTATCCAACATATATCTCGTTGCGGCGTGCAGCCCGATCCACTACTAGTCAGCTAATATGCAGATACAGCCTCGCAGGCTCAAAAGTAGTTTTTGAAAACTCTTTTATCATTTTTCAGTTGGAAAACAGTAATATCAAGTTCCAGAGATTGGAATTAGCATAATAACAAAAATAGCTGCGGACTAGTAGTAAACTAGCATGTCTATATGATAAGACAATGATAACGATCCTCGCGGGATCCAATAAGTGGCTCACGGCCCACATGTATACTCAACCGCCCGAGAAGGGGGTTCCTTGGCCCACATGTATACTCAACCGCCCAAGAAGGGGTTCCTCGGCTCAAGAGTGGCCATTATCACAATATATATATATATATGCAACCATCCGAGAAGGAGGTTCGACGGCTCGAGAATAGCCAATAATACAGTATCAACAGGTCGGACTAATATATAGTCTCCAGTTCACGATCGACCCCGCACTCTCAAGAGTGTGCGTGTCTCGCCACTATACAGCGTCACAAAGTGGTATACCGGGGTTTCGAACCCGCTGGTCATCACCCACATCTATTACTCACCTCAATATAGCGCGACGACTATTCCGTAATGCCCTTGCCACGAGAATCAAGCTCCGTACGCGTAGAATCTGATCAAATACAGTAGAAACACAACAAATTAGGCCAATGGGACGACACCCAATCAATACAACTCAATTTACATCAAAATTCCCAAAGTTGTCAAAACCCGACTTTCGATACGCTTATCGAAAAATCACGAAAGTCACATATTCGGAACCCTCATCTCTATACGAGTCTAAGCATATCAATTTTACCAAATTCGGACTCCATTTGCCCATTCAAAACCTTGATTTTCTAAAGTCCAAGCCTAAGGCTAAATCCTCCATAAATTACCCCAAATTCCTCCATTTTCATGATATAATTGCGTAATATTATCAATACTAATCATAATATGAGTTCATAGTTGATTACCCTGATGATTTCCCTTGATTTTCTCCTCAAAATCGCCCAAAATCGCCCTTAAGCCGAGACCCAAAATGTGTTAAATGTTCTGAAATTTTTCTAACTCCTGATACACTTACTTACAGCGATTTTCGCCTCTACGGAACATTTTCCGCTTCTACGCTCCCGTATCCGCGACCAAAGGGTCGCTTCAGCGGTTCCAGGCCTAGCCGGCCATTTCCGCTTCTGCGAACAAAGGGCCGCTTAAGCGGACCCGCTTCTGCGAAGAAGCTCCCGCTTCTGCGGACTCCCGCTTCTGCGAAGAAGCTTCCGCTTCTGCGGACTCGCCCAAGCGGAAAAACGTCCGCTTCTGCGGACCATGCCCCAATTGCCCTCGTCCGCCTCTGCGATCATTGGGTCGCACCAGCGACCCCGCTTCAGCGGAAAGGCGTCCGCTTCTGCGAAACACCCGCTCCTGCGCTCCCATATCCGCTTCTGCGGACCCGCTCCTGCGACCAAAATTCCGCAGGAGCGGAAACAACAGAAGCAGTGCACAAGTTCTGCAATTTTCCATATTTTTCCCCCGATTAACCATCCGAAAACACCCCGAGGGCCCCGGGACCTCATTCAAACACACCAACACATCCTAATTCCTTATTCGAACTTATTCCAATCATAAAAACACCATCCTAAACATCAAAATCACCAATTAACCACGGATTCAAGCCTAAATTCCTTAAAACATTCCAAATTACACATTCAATCAAAAACCCGACCAAACGACGTCCGAATGACCTGAAATTTTGCAGGCACATCCAAAATCACCTAACGGAGCTACTGCAATTGTCGGAATTTCATTCCGACTCCCGGATCAAAATCTCACCTACCGTTCGGATTTCGCCAAAATTCAACCTTAGCCAATTCAAGCCTATTTCTACACCGGGCCTCCAAATTCAATTCCGATCGCTCCCCTAAGTCACAATTCACCTCCCGGAACTAACCGAATCGTCAGAATCCGATTCCGAGCCTTCTAACCAAATAGTCAACTCCGGGTTGACTTTCCTTATTCAAGTTTCTTTCCCAAAGGCTATATGCCTCATTTTCAATCCAATTCACTCCTAACTCACCCGATAGACTTTAATATTGATATAAAATCATAAAACATGTATTCACAACATAACGGGGTGGTAATTCCCGTGACGACGGGCCGGGTTGTCACATTCTCCCCCTCTTAAGCAAACGCTCGTCCTCGAGCGGGTCAAGAAACATACCTGAAGTCTCAAACAAGTGAGGATATCTGCTCCGCATCTCCCGCTCGATCTCCCAAGTGGCCTCCTCCACGGGTCGACCTCTCCACTGAACCTTAACTGATGAAATCTCCTTAGACCTCAATTTTCTCACCTGCCGTCCCAAAATGGCAATAGGCTCCACATTATAGGATAGATCACCATCAAGTTGAATGGTGTTGAAATCTAATACATGAGACGGATCTCCAATGTACTTCCGGAGCATAGACACATGGAATACTGGATGAACGCTGGATAAGCCGGGCGGCAAGGCCAACTCATATGCCACCTCTCCAACTCTCCTAAGTATCTCAAAAGGACCAATGTACCTGGGACTCAACTTTCCTTTCTTCCCAAACCTCATGACACCCTTCATAGGTGAAATTTTCAACAATACTCTGTCACCAACCATGAACGACAACTCCCGAACTCTACGGTCCGCATAACTCTTCTGACGAGACTGTGCTGTACGAAGCCTCTCCTGGATCAACTTTGCTCTATCCGGAGCATCCTGGACTAACTCAGTCCCTATCAATCTAACCTCACCAGGCTCAAACCATCCCACGGGGGAATCTACACTGTCTGCTATACAATGCCTCATACGGGGCCATCCGAATACTCGACTGATAACTGTTGTTGTAGGCAAACTCGGCAAGTGGTAGGAACTCATCCCACGAACCACCAAAATCAATCACACAAGCTCGCAACATATCCTCCAAGATCCGAATAGTGCGCTCAGACTGTCCGTCTGTCTGGGGGTGAAATGCCGTACTCAACTCAACCCGTGTACCCATCTCTCGCTGAAATGCTCTCCAAAACTGAGAAGTGAACTGAGTACCCCTGTCGGATATGATAGACACCGGAACTCCATGCAACCGAACAATCTCTCGAATAAAGATCGATGCCAACCGCTCCGATGAGTAGGTAGTACTAACCGGAATAAAGTGAGCTGACTTGGTCAGTCTATCCACAATCACCCATACGGAATCAAACTTCCTCGCCGTCCGAGGGAGTCCGAGTAACAAAATCCATAGTGATCCTCTCCCATTTCCACTCGGGAATGACAATGCGGCGAAATACGCCACCGGGCCTGCGGTGCTCGTACTTAACTCTGCCGACGGTTGAGGCACCGTGCTACATGTCCGACAATGTCCATTTTCATCTTTCTCCACCAATAGTGCTCGTTTCAAATCTTGATACATCTTCGCGGCTCCTGGATGGATAGAATACCGCGAGCTATGGGCCTCTTCCGGAATCAACTCACGAAGGCCATCAACATTGGGCACACATATCCGGCCCTGCATCCTCAATACGCCGTCACTATCAATGGTGACATCTCCAGCATCATCATGCTGAACTCTATCCCTCAGGACAGCCAAATGTGGATCATCATATCGGCGCTCACGAATACGATCATATAGAGATGACCGAGATACAACACACGCCAATACCTGGTTGGGCTCCGAAATATCTAACCTCACTAGTCGATTGGCTAGCACCTGAACATCATGAGAAATTGGCCTCTCCTCAGCTGGAATATATGCCAAGCTCCCCATACTGACCGCCTTCCAGCTCAAAGCATCGACCACCACATTGGCCTTCCCCGGATGATATAATATAGTAATGTCATAATCCTTCAGCAACTCAAGCCATCTCCGTTGTCTCAAATTAAGGTCTTTCTGTTTGAACAAGTGCTGGAGACTACGATGGTCGGTATACACCTCACAAGACACACCATACAAATAGTGCCTCCAAATCTTCAAGGCATGAACAATGGCGGCTAACTCCAAGTCATGAACAGGATAGTTCTTCTCATGCGGCTTCAACTGCCGAGAAGCATAAGCAATCACCTTACCTTCCTGCATCAACACACAACCTATCCCCACTCTCGAGGCATCACAATAAACGGTATATGAACCCGAAGTTGATGGCAATACTAACACTGGAGCTGTGGTCAAAGCTGTCTTGAGCTTCTGAAAGCTCTCCTCGCACTCATCCGACCACACGAATGGTGCACCCTTCTGGGTCAATTTAGTCAATGAAGAAGCAATGGATGAAAATCCCTGAACAAACCGGCGATAATATCCCGCCAAGCCAAGAAAACTCCCGATCTCTGTAGCTGAGGACGGTCTAGGCCAACTCTGCACCGCTTTTTCTGATCAACCTGAATACCATCACGAGACACCACATGTCCCCGAAATGCTACGGACTCGAGCCAAAACTCGCACTTGGAGAATTTAGCATATAGCTTCTCCTCCTTCAATCTCTGCAACACAATACTCAAATGATGAGCATGCTCCTCCTGACTACGGGAGTAGACTAGAATGTCATCAATGAACACAATCACAAATGAATCCAAATAAGGCCTGAACACACTGTTCATCAGATGCATAAATGCTGCTGGGGCGTTGGTCAGCCCAAACGACATCAAAAGGAACTCATAATGACCATATCGGGTCCTGAATGCAGTCTTCATAATATCCGAGTCCATGATCTTCAGCTGATGATAGCCTGAACGAAGATCGATCTTAGAAAACACCCTCGCACCCTGTAACTGATCAAACAAATCATCTATGCGCGGTAGAGGGTACTTGTTCTTCTCTGTCACTTTGTTCAATTGCCTATAATCAATACACATTCGCATGGAACCATCTTTCTTTTTAACAAACAACACCGGTGCACCCCACGGGGACACACTAGGACGGATGGAACCCTTATCCAGAAGTTCTTGGAGCTGCTCTTTTAGTTCTTTCAACTCGGTCGGTGCCATTCGATAAGGAGGAATGGATATGGGCTGAGTGCCCGGCACCAAGTCAATGCCAAAATCAATATCCCTGTCCGGCGGCATGACCGGCAGGTCTGAGGGGAATACATCTGGGAAATCCCTCACAACAGGTAGAGAATCAATGCTAGGAGACTCAGCTCCCACATCTCTCACAAAAGCTAAGTACGATAAACACCCTTTTTCAACCATCTTCTGAGCTTTTAGGAACGAAATAACACGGCTAGGGACGAAATCGGTCGAACCCCGCCACTCAATCCGAGAAATACCAGGAATGGCCAACGTAACTGTCTTAGCATGACAGTCCAATATAGCATGGTACGGAGACAACCAGTCCATACCCAATATAACATCAAAGTCCACCATACCCAACAATAACAAATCTGCCTGGGTCTCCAGACCCCCAATAGATATAACACAGTATCTATAGACATGATCCACAACAATCGTATCACCCACGGGAGTGGATACATGAACAGGTAAATCAAGACTACCACGAGTCGCACCCAAATGATGTGCAAAATAAGAGGACACGTAAGAATATGTGGACCCTGGATCAAATAGAACAGAGGCATCTCCGTGACAGACAGAAATGATACCTGTAATCACAGCATCGGAGGCAACTGCATCACGCCTGTCAGGAAGTGCATAGAACCGTGCCTGGCCTCCACCAGATCTCTCCTCGCCCCTGGGGCGTCCACGAGAAGACTGACCTCCACCTCTACTAGGACTGAGATGGTGCTGAAGAGGAGGGCTGATCCCTCTGCTGAGTCCTGCCCCTACGTAGTCGAGGGCAATGTCTCCTCATGTGGCCAAACTCACCACACTCGTAACATGCACCTGGTGCTGGAGAAGTAGGTGCTGCACTCTGGGCTGGGAGGGCACTAAGTGATGACCGACCCTGCTGAAACCCCTGTCGACCACGACCATAAGAACCTCCGCTCTGCTCTGGGCGGCCTGAATGAGAAGGTCTAGATGAGCGACCTCTGCTCTGCTGGGAATGCCCTCTAGATGGAGCACCACCGAAACTACCAGAACCACGAGGCCTCTTGGCCTCCCGCTCCTCTCTCTCTCGGCGATGATCCGCCTCAATGGAGCGTGCCATATCAGCTACCTGCTCAAACGATGATGACAGAACTCGCTCGCTGGTCATAAGAATACGGATAGAGTAGTTGAGGCCATCAATGAACCTCCTGATCCTCTCCCTCTCAGTGGGGATCATCCATGTGGCATGCCTAGCCAACTGAGTGAATCTAAGCTCATACTGAGTCACAGACATGTCGCCCTGAATCAACCACTCGAACCGGCGACGTAGCTCCTCGCGACGAGACCGAGGTACATATTTCTCTAGAAAGAGAGTAGAGAACTGCTGCCATGTGAGAGGTGCTGCTCTTGGAGGCCTACGCCTCTCAAACTCCTCCCACCAATCAAATGCGGGACCGGTGAACCGAAACGTAGTAAATGAAACTCCGCCGGACTCGAGAATACCGGCCGTACGCAGAGCATCTTCCGACATTTATCCAAGAAACCACGGGCATCCTCGCCCTCGACGCCACCGAAATGGGGTGGCTGAAGTCTACCAAATCTCTCAAGACGACGCTGTTCGTCCTCGGGCATAACCTCGAACCATATGCTCTGGAGCCGGAGCCGGTGCGGTGGAGGAATAACCGGTGCAACCACCGAGCGGGGACGGCCTCTGGCGTCCGAAGTCCCCGAACAACCGGATCGGTGTGCGAGCCGGCAGGGTCCGCCGACCTCCCCGACCGGGATGTCGCTACGGTAGCGGTAGCCGAAACTACCCGAGCCAAACCGGAACACACCGATAATATTTGAGCAAGAGTCTCACCGAAGACCGGGAATAGCAATAGATATAGTCCGGCCCCGAACCGGGGCTCGCTGGAGCTTCGACCACCGGGGCCGCTCCGAGCCGGTACAACGGGCGGGTCGGCTGGTACTGCCTCGGCCGCCCTACCTCTAACTCTAGCACGACCGCGCCCGCGGCCTCTAACGGTGGCAATGGAGGTCGTCCACCTCGTCCCGATGCTCGCGTTCTCGCCATCCGCGAGAGAATAGAATATAGAAGTTCGGTTCTCGGAACAACAAGATCGCACGACAAAGTTCAAGAAAAGTGAAGTTTTCCTAAAGGTTCGCGGTAGGATAAGTACAAGTGTCCCCGTACCGATCCACAAGACTCTACCAACCGGCTCAAGACTCATGAGGCCTAGTAAACCTAGGCTCTGATACCAACTTGTCACGACCCCAAATCCTGTCGTGATGGCGCCCAGCACATTGCTAAGCCAGCCTGACCAATCAATATCAACAACGGAGCTAGAAGCTCTCTTTAACCCATTTAAGCATTTCAAAATATGAAACAATAGTAATACTTATACCAACAGCGGGGAGACCAAATCCCAAAATATACTAACTCTCGTAGACCGAAGGGTCAAGAGTCATGAGCCTCTACTGAACATGAGTGTATAAAGGTTTACAAGATACCAAGTGCGGAAAGAATGTCAATACAAAATCAAAAGACAGTAGGAGGGAATATCGGGTCCTGCGGACTCTGCAGCTACCTCGAATATCCACAAACGTCGCCTCGCACGGCTACTGGATCACTGCTGAGAGGTACCTGGATCTGCACACAAGGTGCAGGGAGTAAAATGAGTACTGCCAGACTCAGTGGTAATAAACAAGGGTAAGACAGCGCGGATAAGAAATCCGCAATAAAGCACTATGTAAAGCTATAATCAGCTACCCTGTCATAGAATCAATCTTCACTGTACCTGTACCAACAAATACCAATAAATAGCATAACGGCTAGCAGATGTAGCTAAATGCAATGCAATGCATGATATGACCGCTACGGCGCGTAGCCCGACTCCAATTTTGGGTACCCGTGCTCACTGTGGGGGTTCAGACTCCGGAGGGGCTCCTACAACCCAAGCACATCTCATAGAGATATTCCTGCGGCGTGCAGTCCGATCCAACATATATCTCGCTGCGGCGTGCAGCCCGATCCACTACTAGTCAGCTAATATGCAGATACAGCCTCGCAGGCTCAAAAGTAGTTTTTGAAAACTCTTTTATCATTTTTCAGTTGGAAAACAGTAATATAAAGTTCCAGAGATTGGAATTAGCATAATAACAAAGATAGTTGCGGACTAGTAGTAAACTAGCATGTCTATATGATAAGACAATGATAACGATCCTCGCGGGATCCAATAAGTGGCTCACGGCCCACAAGTATACTCAACCACCCAAGAAGGGGGTTCAACGGCTCGAGAATAGCCAATAATACAGTATCAACAGGTCGGACTAATATATAGTCTCCAGTTCATGATCGACCCCGCACTCTCAAGATCCGAGAAGGAGGTTCGACGGCTCTAGAATAGCCAATAATACGATATCAACAGGTTGGACTAATATGTAGTCTCCAGTTCATGATCGACCCCGCACTCTCAAGAGTGTGCGTGTCTCGCCGCTATACAGCGTCACAAAGTGGTATACCGGGGTTTCGAACCCGCTGGTCATCACCCACATCTATTACTCACCTCAATATAGCGCGACGACTATTCCGTAATGCCCTTGCCACGAGAATCAAGCTCCGTACGCGTAGAATCTGATCAAATACAGTAGAAACACAACAAATTAGGCCAATGGGACGACACCCAATCAATACAACTCAATTTACATCAAAATTCCCAAAGTTGTCAAAACCCGACTTTCGATACGCTTATCGAAAAATCACGAAAGTCACATATTCGGAACCCTCATCTCAATACGAGTCTAAGCATATCAATTTTACCAAATTCGGACTCCATTTGCCCATTCAAAACCTTGATTTTCTAAAGTCCAAGCCTAGGGCTAAATCCTCCATAAATTACCCCAAATTCCTCCATTTTCATGATATAATTGCGTAATATTATCAATACTAATCATAATATGAGTTCATAGTTGATTACCTGATGATTTCCCTTGATTTTCTCCTCAAAATCGCCCAAAATCGCCCTTAAGCCGAGACCCAAAATGTGTTAAATGTTCTGAAATTTTTCTAACTCCTGATACACTTACTTACAGCGATTTTCGCTTCTGCGGAACATTTTCCGCTTCTACGCTCCCGTATCCGCGACCAAAGGGTCGCTTCTGCGGAACATTTTCCGCTTCTACGCTTCCGCTTCTGCGAACAATGGGCCGCTTAAGCGGTCCCGCTTCTGCGAAGAAGCTTCCGCTTCTGCGGACAAAATCCGCCTCTGCGCATCCCTGACCGCTTCTGCGGTATCGCCCAAGCGGAGAAACGTCCGCTTCTGCGGACCATGCCCCAATTTCCCTCGTCCGCTTCTGCGATCATTGGGTCGCACCAGCGACCCCGCTTCAGCGGAAAGAGTCCGCTTCTGCGAAACGACCCGCTCCTGCGCATCTCGTCCGCTTCTGCGGACACGCTCCTGCGTCCAAAATTCCGCAGGAGCGGAAACAACAGAACCAGAATGCACAAGTTCTGCAATTTTCCATATTTTTCCCCCGATTAACCATCCGAAAACACCCCGAGGGCCCCGGGACCTCATTCAAACACACCAACACATCCTAATTCCTTATTCGAACTTATTCCAATCATAAAAACACCATCCTAAACATCAAAATCACCAATTAACCACGGATTCAAGCCTAAATTCCTTAAAACATTCCAAATTACACATTCAATCAAAAACCCGACCAAACGACGTCCGAATGACCTGAAATTTTGCAGGAACATCCAAAATCACCTAACGGAGCTACTGCAACTGTCGGAATTCCATTCCGACTCCCGGATCAAAATCTCATCTACCGTTCGGATTTCGCCAAAATTCAACTTTAGCCAATTCAAGCCTATTTCTACACCGGGCCTCCAAATTCAATTCCGATCGCTCCCCTAAGTCACAATTCACCTCCCGGAACTAACCGAATCGTCAGAATCCGATTCCGAGCCTTCTAACCAAATAGTCAACTCCGGGTTGACTTTCCTTATTCAAGTTTCTTTCCCAAAGGCTATATGCCTCATTTTCAATCCAATTCACTCCTAACTCACCCGATAGACTTTAATATTGATATAAAATCATAAAACATGTATTCACAACATAACGGGGTGGTAATTCCCGTGACGACGGGCCGGGTCGTCACACCTACATATGAGTTATTCCCACAAAATTCAAATAAAACAATTTTTTCTTTCTTTTTATAATTGTTGCGAATTAAATGTCCTTTTTGTGCATATTTATTTGTTAAATTAAAAAATAAAAAAATATATCGCATTTGCATTTAGGATTTAATTCTACAATTAGGAGTAATTAATTTTATCTTACAAAATGAAAATCATAAAAATAGGCATCTTTTGCATTTTAGCCTTTAATGTCCAAATTGTGTGATTGTATTTTAATTACCATTTAAATTTAGGTGACAATTATTATTATGAGTTAATTAGCATTTCAAGATAATTTTAGTTTTTATAAATTAATATTAGTATTTTGGGCTTAAATAAAATCCCGGACCGATTATCCTTTATTTGGAAAAACTCCTTCCTCTTTGTTATTATATCCTTCTCGGGTATTTGAACATTGAGGTATACCCAACGTATATTTTAAAAAGGGATCGTAAAGGGGTAGTAAAAAGGGAGGTGTGACAGCTCTGGCGACTCTGCTGGGGACATCAACCCAGAATTTCGGTTTCAAGGTTTAAGAATTCGATCTAACTAGAATCGCCGTCCTCGATATTATTTGACTTTGTCATATGCTTTGAACAACATGCTATGTGTTTTACCGCTTTGATATTATATGGATTGTATATATAAATTGTGCCGAAAAACCCTTCTCTTCTTCACCTCCGGGGATGTGCTTACTGGTTGAGACTCCCCTTTCTGTTAAGTCACACCTAAATTAAGAAAAACAGAGGCCGGATAAGTTACAAAGCCGATTGACTCCGCGGGTCACCGGTACGTAGCCCCCTCCTCGATCCGACTTGTCTACTCGGGTACACGGTCTAACACCATATGATACCATAAGATATTGAACATTGGTCTAGGACGATTATTTGCATCATAACTAACTTAGGGGACTCAACACAGGGGTTGGGTCCGTCTAGGACAGGTGACCCGGTAATTAAAGACCGAGCATACTATGTGTTGCATTTTTAATTGTCTTTGATCGTTATGCGGACCGGCAAAATTCACGAGAATAGAAAAGAATATTCAAAAATGAAAAAAAGAGAGATAGAACTAGTGATAAAAGAGTTGTTGGAAAATTTGGAAATTTGGAAAATGAGAAAAAATGGCTTTGTTGAAATAATTGGTCAATTAATTTGACCGAACTACGCAGGTTTGATTCTCGCCATTAGGTGGGATACGTAGGCAACCCTCATCAGGTCCAACCACCCCTTTTAAAAAAATAAAAAAATGTGTGTTTTTAGTTTTCAATAAAATCAGAGTGATGCCGTTTTTGAAAATAACCGAATGTTCCGAAAGGACGCCGGAAGGCTGTTTTTGCAAAAATGACCACTTTGAAATCTTTTCTTTTTCTTTTTGAATAATAGCCTTGAAATATTCCATGGGGAAATGTTGAAAGGCCATAACCTCAAAATCAAGTTTGAGCAACCACCATTTTTAAAAAATAAAAAAAAATGTGTTTAATTTTGTCAATAAAATCAAAGTGATGCCATTTTTGAAAATAGCCGAATGTTCCGAAAGGACGCCGGAAGGCTGTTTTTGCAAGAATAGCCACTTTGAATCATTTTTAATAATTTGCGGGCACAAACTTCAAATATTCCATGTGGAAATGTTAAAAGGCCGTATTCGCAAAATCAAGTTCGGGTTTTCACCCCGTTTGCAAAAATAACAAAAAATGTCAATTTTTTTATTTTGTTATAAATAAGTCAAGTGATGCTATTTTGTTTAAAACGAGCCGAATGTCCCACAAAAGGATACCGGAAGGCCCTTTTTGCAAGAATAGCCACTTTGAGTCATTGTAAATAATTTTGGACACAACCTTGAAATATTCCCTCGCGGAAATGTCGAAAGGTTGTATCCGCAAAATTAAGTTTGAGTCATTGCTCAACTTTTCAAAAAATATCCACTTTATCAAATAAGCCATTACATGGCCGGTTTTGCTGAAATAGCCATATTTGGCATTTAAACTTCCTCAGTCTTGTGTTGGCCTGTGTCGATGCTGAATGATGTCCCATGGGCCTCAAGATGAGAGATTTTGATTTAATCATCGAATTTGTAGTTACTTAAATAAAATTTTGAAAAATAGCCACTTTATCAAATAAGCCATTACATGGCCAATTTAGTAAAAAATAGTCAATTGACATTAAAAGCTTTTCAATCTTGTGTTGGCTTATGGCGATGCTGAACGATGCTCCATGGGCCCCAGGATGAGAAAATTTTCAAGTTTATTTTCTTAAATAAAATTTTGCAAAAAATAGCCATTTTGCCAAATAAGCCATTACATGGCCAATTTTGTAGAAATAGTCATAATTGACGCTGAAATATTCATATTCTTGTAGAAATTTCCGGCACAAGATGTGAAAGTTTTTTATCAAAGTTTGTAATTGGAGTCAGCTTCTACAATTTTTCTTCAAAGAGAAAAAATAAAAAATCAAATAAACATCTCTTGCATTAATTTGCAAGAACTGCGCTTGGTCTGATTCATGCGGGGTCATGATACGTAGGCAATCCACATAGGATTCGACCATATCCATAATCAAAATAAAAAAAAATAATAATAAAACCACAAAAAAATCAAAAAGAAAAGAAAATAGCAGAAAAACAAAGGAAATCAATAAGCGAAATACCTTAACGCTAACATGGCGGCTTCGTTTTGTTAATACAGAAAGTTGAGGTGGTTGGTTGTCGTAAATTGGAAAACAAGATTGAAGGAAAATGATAACTGACTTCGAAGCTGTTACGAGCGTTCAAGAAACTCAGGGTCAGAGAATTCAACAAGGGTCTTCTATGATTGAGGAAAATAGAACACTGAAATGACAAATGACCAAAATGCGTCAAGCATGGGCCAATGGCCAGGGACAGCCTTCTCATGAGTCACAATTTACTATACAACAAGAATAGTACCACTTTCCCGAGTACCACTCGTACTCGTTTGACCTTCTTGCAAACATCGAGAAGCCTACTCGGAAGAAGGTACCAAAAGAAATAGCCCAAAGAATGGAAAGATTAGAACGAAAAGTGAAAAACACGCGAGTAATGGCAGGTCAAAAGAGTGTTGCCTTCAGAGATCTATGTATGTTCCCCGATGGCCACTTACCGCCTGGTTTCAAGATTCCCAAATTGAAAAGTACGATGGACGTGGAAACCCCATAGCCCACTTGAAAAGGTACTGCAACCAATTGAAAGGTGTGGGAAGGAATGAAGAATTGCTTATTGCTTATTTTGGGGAAAGCCTCTCGGGAGCAGCATCTGAATGGTTTTGGGATCAAGACACATCTTGTTGGTATGTTTGGTATGACCTGGCACGGACTTTCAAAACATGATATCTGCAGATGGACAATCCTTTGAAGAAATAATCAAAATGGGAGAAATGGTGGAAGACGGCCTTACGACAGGCAAAATTATAAGTCAAGCAGCGCTCAAAGATGCAACTCAGGATGTACAAAGTGAATTTAGTGATGTGAATGGGAAGGATGAAGAAATCAAGATGATATCAAGGTCAAGAAGAGGTCCTATGAGAATATCGCGAAGGTATATGCAGCCTCACCAGGTTTTCCATGACCCACTTTAGCATAACTACCCGCCTCAGAACCCTCCATACTCTGTTGATCTAGTCCAATGTATTGCTCAACCTTAAAAACACCCGAGAAAGCGAGCACGAACATCACAAGATCTCCACCAATCTCTACAAAATTTCCAAGCACCTTATAACCCACATCCAAACCAGGGGTATGGAAAGGAACAGGAGTTGAAAGATAATTTTACACCAATAGGAGAGTCATATGCAAGCTTGTTGGAAAAGTTAAAACAACATGACATGATTTCACCCATTCCTCCAAATCGGGTGGATCGACGTGCGAGAAGCTTTGACTCATCAAAATGGTTTGAATACCACTCCAATGCTCTGTGTCATGATGTTGAAAGTTGTCGGAATTTGAGAAGAGAGATAGAAAGAATGATTCAAGAAGGAATGATTGCGGTCCAAGACAGTGGCATCCAGAACATTGCAGAGAACCTTTTACCTGCATAAGACGGAGCACATTTTGTGGGGATGATGCCCAGTAACGTGAGTGAGGAGAATCTTCTTAGGAAATCGTCAACTGAAGTTGAAGATATTGAAACAGATAATGGTCTCGGCAACATTAATGCAGCATTCAGTGGCAAAGATGCCATGCTTGTCAATTGGGAAGGCGCTTGTAAGGCCCCGTAAAATTTTTGTGCATAAAACCTAGTAGATGTGGTGTCATGGTCCGAATAATGTGTTAGGAATGCGTAGAATTCTTCGCGGCGAGCTTGCTCGCCGCGGTTCGGACCCTTGGTAATGATTTAAGTTTCAAAAATGTAGAGAAATAATTTTTCCGAAAAAGTGTCAAATATGCGGTCAAGAATGCGACCGCAAACCTGACATGCGGACCGCATTCTGACCGCAAATCGTTCCAGAGAGTTTCTCAAAAATCCGTCAAATGTGCGGTCGATATGCGATCGCATGTCAAATCCGCGGTGCATTTTGCGACCGCAGATCAAACATGCGGACCGCATTCCGGCCGCATTCCTTAACAGAAACTTGTAATTTTTGAGGCCATTTTGCGGTCACTTTGCGGACCGCATGTGTGTTCTACGGTCGCATAGTGACCGCATAATTGACCCCGGCCCAGTTTTTGTAACATTTTGACCCGATCTCTTCTTTAATATAACACACCTCTTCTTCATTTTTATCATATCATCTCACAAAAAAATTAGAGAGAGAAGAGAGGGTTTTTAGAGAGAGAAATCTTGCATCTTCAAGGATTGTTCCAATCATTTTAATTCCAAGGGATCCTAGGGCAAGGATTCAACTTACCCAATATTTTCAAGGTAAAAACCCTAACTATTTTCTTCGATTTTCAGTTTTAATTGGGTAAAGAGAGGTTTGCATATAATAGCTTTTAAAAATAGAATTTTTACACTCATGCATGATTATTGAACTTGATTTCTAGTAAAAAGAAGTGAGTAGAAGTAAGAGTCTTCAAGAACAAGGTTGGCAAGAGTAAGATAGCTTGGGTAAGCATAAAGTAGGAAGTTAATGGAAGAAAACTCATCACCAGGTATGTATGGCTAATTTTGATTCTTGTGAAATCGCCCTTATGTGTAAAATTGTTTGGCATGTGTTAATTTGAGAAATTGTATGTGATTAATTGATGTTGTTGTTGGATATTCAAAGTTGTTGTTGAACTATGAGTGTTGTGGTAAGAAATATGAACCGAAAGGTAAATGAGAGTTGAATTGGGTAAAGAATTTGTGAATAATGATTATGATGGCCTATATGGCACCTTGTGGAAAAGAAATCGAAACACTTGAGAATTGGTTTATTGTGGAAAGAGATGAAACACTTGAATTATGGAAAATTGTTGAATATACATGTGTGAATATTATTGAATGTGGAAACATTGTAACTTGGTTGTGATATTGGCTTGAGAAGTAATTGAGAACATGAAACAATGTGCAAGTTGCTTATTTGAACTTGTTGAAATTGTGTGTAGTACCTTATCTGCTGTTTGAAATTGTTGTGTTTTCAAGCTGTAAGGCGGGGTCGTGTCGCGCGCCGCGACGTGGTGAAATAAGGTGTGGGTTGGGGTGATAAGGGTGGCCGAGGTAATAAGGGTGGTCAGGGGCAATAAGGATGGAAAGCGATCGAAATCGCTATTAAAAATTGATACATAAATCAATAATGTGAAATTGTGAAAGGAGACAACAGGAGAGTTTGCAACCTGTGGGGCACTGATTGCCCCTTTGTTTGACTACTTGTGCTTTACGTGATTGATTGGTTATTGTTAAATTGGTTGGTTGTAGAAAGTGCTTTGTGTGAGAATTATTTGAAATGAGGAAAAATGTGGAAACATGGTTGGTCTGGCTTAATTAATTGTTGATGTAATTTAATGGCTTGAGTTTACTTGGGACAAAGTTTGTCCATACATACCAGTACAATTCAAGTGTACTGACGTCCCTTTGCCGGGGGCGCTACATTCGTGTCATGATTGTAGGTGGATCAGTAGCAGGCACTTCAGCTCATCGGCAGTAGTATCCTTCTCCTTCCACTGCCCGTTTTGGTGAGCCCCTTTCTTCCCCGGGGCCTTGTGTGGTTCTTGCCACTTCGGTTTGGATTTCATTTTGGGTTTTGAAAGGTATAGCCGGAGCCTTGTTACCGGCAAGTATTGTATTTCCCTTTTGTATCCTAGAGGCTCTGTAGACATGTAAACTGTGGGATTGTGGCCTATGTATATGTATGGGGCGTTGTAAATATAAATTATGAACTTGTTAGTAAATAAATCACATGGTTATGTTTATGCATTGTGAAATCAGTCATTGTTGGTAAGATATTTTGGTTAATGAGTAACAGTCATCACAGGGATAACGCGTGGGAATGGAAGGCACCCAGGTCCGCTTGACTGGGGCAACCCGGTCAGGCGCCGGTCATGTCCCTCGATTTGGGGCGTGACAGCGCTCCATCTCTTGGAGTCTTGGTGGTTTATTTTGGTGTCATTTCTGTTGTCCGGATTATTTCAGGGTTGTAATCCGGACGTTGTCTTGAGAGTTGAAATCCTTCTATCTTTGCTTTGTTTAGTAACAAAAATTGTTTAGTACCGTCTAGGTTTGTAATTCTGGTCTAGTATGTTCGTTTTGTTGTTCATCTTGATGTTTCAACCCATCAGTTTAATACAACTCTCCGTTTCCCATCATTTCTAGTCATTCCATTTCTAATCACTTTACAATTTTTCTCGTACTGATTTTAGCAACATGACATGTACATAATTCTCAGCCTGATTTTAAAAGATAATTTAGCAATGAAACAATGTTGAAGATGTAATGATACTTGGAAGAAACAAAACTTATCGGAATACTGTGAAGCCTGAACCAAGTGAAACTGGAAAATAAAGTGTAAAGAAATGCCTTGGAAATGCATCATGCTTCATCGGTTTAAAGCCAAAGTCAAGAGTACCTCAAGACTAAAGGAACCATTCGTGGTATCGAGGTTGTTGCCCAATGGCACTAAGAATCAGCAAATACAGAAGGCAAATATGTGAATCAACTGTGTATTTTGTACTTGGTACGTTTTGAATATTGGAATGACGAAGGCATTTCATTCGGCAATCCAAACACTTTATCCATTGTTATCCCTTTAAGCATTGTTATATTTTTCTTTCATATCCCTTTTTCGGAATCAACAACAAAAATCGAGGATTGAACATGGAAATCAAGTGGAGAAATAAAAGAAAGGAGAAAAGAAGAGAAAAGAAAAAAAAGAAAAAAAAAGAAAAGAAAAGAAAAGAAAAAGAAAAGAAAAGATGAAAAGAAAAAGAAAGAAAGAAAAAGAAAAGAAAAAAAAGAAAAGAAAAAGAAGAGAAAAGAAAGAAAAGAACGCAAAGGAGAAGAAATCGGGAGAAGTCAAATCGCAAAAAGGAAGCAATCTTATATTCCGAACTATGAAAGGGTACGTAGGCAGCCTCACTGAGGTTCAGTCACAATAAAAGACAAATCCAAAAAAAAATATCCCCCAAGAAGGAAACTGGGGCAGAAGTTATGATTGTTGAAGAAATACGATTCCGAAAGTTGTAATCTTTAACCCACATTGAAATAATTTTGAGCCTTTATATCATTTTTTCTAAATCCCATCCAAATGCCTCCATTGCGGTCCAAATAAAGACCTTCTGATCAATCTTCAGGAAATGCCGATTCAAACAAGCAAACATGAATCACATTAGGGGCAACACTCCAGTCCGAACGAAGGAAATGAAGAATTTGAGAAATGATGAAAATCACCTCGGGACTCCAAGATGAGAGAAATCGAAATAAGAGAGTCTTATTGCTGAAAACCCTCATGGGCACCGTAAGGCGACATTGAGTTGAGAGAAAAATAAAAAATGAGAGAGGCTTGATGGTGAAAACCCTATGGGCACTACAAGTCGACTAAGGATTATGAATCAGATTGGGCAAATGAAATGTTGAAGAGCAGTTTCACGACAGAATTTACAACAGGAGTTGAACATCAGATCTGCTATAAAGAGAAGGCTAAAAGTGCATGTCAAGGTCGCTAGAGTCGGTATTCACATCAGATAGGTCATTCTTCTGTAGGTTTCTTGTTAGGAATCGTATTTTCCTTTCTCTATATTCTTCATACCTTGTTTTACCCTCCCTCTTATTGAGTCTGTCGGGTCATAACAAGTAAAGAAATGATTTCAAAATTTGCCACCAAGCTTTCCAATTGCACAAGATGGGATTTGGCCAACGCATCAATTGTCGTAAGTCAGGAAAAGACAAGGCTTGAGATTTAAATCAAAAAGAGCAACATGTGCAGTAAAAATATTTTGGGATTCATGTGAGACACAAAGGTCGGCAAAGTGCCAATTCGGGAACAATAAAACAAATGGAAATATGGGGTTCGAACAGAGAGGAGGTATATCTTCTGACAAAAGAAGAAGTCAGTAAAGAAACACCCAAGGTTGTCAAATGAAGTCTCTAAAGGAATCATAGACTTCAAGATTGGATTTTGTGGGATCCGTCAAGAAAGGAACAACACACATACCGTAAGGAAAACGGTTTGAACAAAGAAGAGGTGAAAATGGATAGTCGGTGAACAGGCCAAGCATTCAAGTGGAAAGCATGTTCAAGGCCACAACCAACCATCGCATTTTTAAACTAACAAATTTTTCTTTGCTTTGAAACAGGGGCAAAAGATTTCTACAAAAGAATTATCAAACTGGGGCAGGAAAAGTTTTTCTGTCATCGGGAAGTCATCCGAAGGGAATGAAGGTAAATATAATTGTTGGACAATTCAAGTTGAAAGATGAATGAAACAAGTGTCGGAGAATGATAAGATGTCAAAATCTTAGTCTATTGAAACTTTCTCCTAAGATTGAAGATCTTAGTCCGATGAATTTTTCACCTAAGATAAAAGGATAAATTCTTAGTCTGTTGAAACTTTCTCCCAAGATAAAAGTCTTGGTCTGATGAATTTTTCACCTAAGATGAAAGGAAAGAATCTTAGTCCGTTGAAACATTCTCCTAAGATGAAATCTTGGTCTGATAAATTTTTCACCTAAGATAAAGGGATAATGTAAGTTGAAAACAAAGGAAAGGCAGAAGTCAATTTGAAAATGAAAGTAGAAGTTGGAAAAGGAAACGAATGCGTAATTTGAAAAGAAAAGGAAAGCATAATTTGAAAACAAAAGGAAAAAGTAGAAGTTGGAAAAAGAAAGGAAAGATTTTTGAATTTGAAAGACTTAAGGAAGTCTGAATTGAAATGGACCCAATCTGAAGAATTATCTTCTGGAGTCATAATTTAGTCCGATGGATATTCCTCCTGAGACAACACAGAAAATAGACCCAGTCTGAATAATTATCTCATGGAGTCATAATCTCAGTCCGATGGATAATACTCATGAAGATTACATTGAAATGGACACAGTCCAATGAAAATCAAAATCTTAGTCTGTTGAAACTTTCTCCTAAGATTAATGGTCTTAGTCTGATGAATTTCTCACCTAAGATAAACGTTAGTCACAAAGTAACACAAAAGTTTTTAATTTTTGTTCAGGCGCCCACCTGGATAACAAGGGAATATTTTTCTGTATTGCATTTCATGCATCAGGCGCCCACCTGGATAACAAGGGAATACTTTTCTGCATTGCATTTCATGCATCGGGCGCCAACCTGGATAACAAGGGAATACTTTTTTTTGCATTTTTTAATTTCTGTTTCAAAAAAATGAAAATTTTTCTTTAAATTCTGACATTCAATAACATGATGTGCCCAGTCACCACACTGGGGCAGCAGAAAAAAATCTTTCTTTGGTTGTTTATTTTGTCACAAGCAGGGGTCCACCTGGAAAATGGACGCATATTTCAAATTGAAGAAGTTGAACAAGTTCAAGGCAAAGAATGCCAGTGGAAGAGAAAATACAAGTTCAAGGCAATAACAAGAATGCTGTTGGAATGAATACAAGATACAAGATCAAGAAAACACAAAAAAACAAGTTGGAAGACATAGATAGGATTTTTTGTAATTCATAGACTGTAGCTTAGGATAGTTTCTTTTATTTTTACCATGGTGTAATAAGGGGTCGGTCAGCAGTAACAACAGTAACAACAGCAACAGCAGTGATCACAGTCCCTAGTAGTCCCAGCTACCAGACATTCCTGAACTACACTGACCTGATTCATGTTTAGCCCATGATATGTAGGCAACCTCTGAAGCAGGGTGCGGTCAAAACTTTTTTGAAATGCTTCATAACGGAATACTCGAACGAGTAAAAATCGTTCATAGTTGCTCACTTATCTTTGCACTGAAACTACTCGTTTCCTGAGCAAAGAGGGGCAGCTGTGAGGACGTGATTTTTACCCTACATATGAGTTATTCCTACAAAATTCAAATGAAACAATTTTTTCTTTGTTTTTATAATTGTTGCGAATTTAATGCCCTTTTTTGTGCATATTTATTTGTTAAATTAAAAAAAATAAAAAAAATATATTGCATTTGCATTTAGGATTTAATTCTACAATTATGAGTAATTAATTTTATCTTACAAAATGAAAATCACAAAAATAGGCATCTTTTGCATTTTAGCCTTTAATGTCCAAATTGCATGATTGTATTTTAATTACCATTTAAATTTAGGTGACAATTATTATTATGAGTTAATTAGTATTTCAAGATAATTTTAGTTTTTATAAATTAATCTTAGTATTTTGGGCTTTATTAATTAGGAAGTTGAATAATGGAGAAGAACAAAATAGAAAAAATTTGGATTGGGCCATCTTGCAAATTAAGTTACAAGCTCAATCCTAAGCACCCTCACCCAACCCAAAACCCCTTGGCCCAAAAAGAAAATTTCAGATTTTTTAGCCAAAAATAATCATAATCACATAACATAAAGTAGTGGGGGGGGGGGGGGGGCAAGAAAATCAAGGAAGAAAACAATGAGAGGAAAACATGGATTAGTGAGTTTTCTTTAAATTAAAAAATATTTTCTTTTTAATAAAAAAATCTGAAAATTTTCGAAATTCTTGACTATAAATAGAAGCGAAGATTTATGAAAAAACATGTGGAAAAAAGAGAGGAAACAAATAGGAGGAGAAGAAAAATAAGGAAAAAAAGAGAGCAGTATACACTCGATATACACACTGGATACAGAAGTATACACGGACAAAAATTCAATTTTTGAGAGTTTCTTTTGAGAATTGAAGAGAGTTCAAAGCTAGAAAGAAAAAGCAAATAGAATTTCCGAAATACATTTTTCTTCTCTATTTTTACTGGTTTTTCTCCATATTGCTGGGATTTTCTGGATTGAGGTGTTGAAGCTACTGCTGGTTGTTACTGTTGTTGTTGTTGTACTTTCACTGCCCTGTTTATTTTCCATCTTCCCCTTCTTTTCAATACCAAGTACACAACTACTACTTAAACATGTAATTGGCAGCTGATATTGAAGAATGATTCTATGAGTTGATTTTCAGAAAAAGACTGTTTCTGTTACTATTATATGTTCTTATTTTATCACACAAGTATATACTTTGTAATTTGATAGGAAATAGTTGTATAACTGAAATATATGAAACATGAGATGATGTTGAAGACAATGTAATATATAGGATATAGATTAGAGTAGAAGTAACCATAATCACTTAGCTTAGTTCTAAAAAAAATAGGTTAATTAGTTAAAAACTAACTTACTTAGCTCAAAAAATATTCTCGTAACTTGCATATAACCACAATAATAATCTGAATTAGCACATGGTAATTAGTTTAGCTTGATGTCTGTCTGATCATCTTAAATAGTTTAATAGCAACTGAAAAATGACGTAACTTAAAACAAGTAGCTAATTACAAAGTTAAGAATCATGTGACTGATCGAAATCGTTACACAATTAGCCTACTGTTTGAATACAATTAGAATTTAATAATTACAATCAGAGAGTATGAGTCATAATTAGTAATACGTTAAGTAATAATCCTGTTTGCATAATTAAGTAATGATCTGTTATTTTAATCGACAATAATCTTGTTCATATAGTCAAGTAATATACTGTCAACTTTAGTCAACAATTAATCTGTTTTCAGTAGTTTTAAAAATATAGTTAATAAAAATAAAAAAGAAGGGCAATTGTCACGACCCAAGTTCACCAATCGTGAACCTGTCATGACGGCACCCAGTCCCCGTGACTAGGTAAGCCTAACACATTTGCAGAAACATTAAACAAGAAATAGCGGAAAAACGATAAAACAGGAATGTAATCCGTGCCGCTTGGCACATAACCTCGTCAACCATACTGTATAACATACCACCAAGACCCGGAATCCAACGGGAACACAGACTAAGAGAAATACAACTGTGGCTCTATATGTCAACAGTGTCTAAAACAACGAAATGAAGGAAAACATCTACTAATACTATCAGAATGGAAGGAGGGCCTCCGGATTCACGGACGTAGCAGATCATACCTCGAGGTCTCCAAATGTGTTGCTGGATTACCTAGTGTGGGCCTGTCCTGATGTACCTAGATCTGCACAAACAAAGTGTGCAGAAGAGTAGCATGAGTACACCACGGAGGTACTCAGTAAGTGCCAAGCCTAACCTCGATGGAGTAGTGAGGAGGAAGGTCAGGGCCCTACTGGGAGATAACAATAACATAATGATGATAACAATAATAAGCAGTTTAAATAATAATGAATCTGAAATAACAACAATAAAGTGATTTCTGCAACCGTTTACAATTCAAGCTAACAAGTAACTAACTCAATAAAACTCAATCAGTAAGTCCAGGACCTGTGGAACTTGAACCCACAGTCCCACTCTATAATCAACAATCCAGGAGCTACGGGAATTTAACCCGCAGTCCCAATAATAGTATCTCTGGGTCTCCGGGAATCGAACCCGCAACCCTTGTCTCAATACCTTAGGATGTGTCTCAATGATCTCAGGATCTCCGGGAATCGAACCCGCAGTCCATATTTCAATAATATATCGATAAACTCCGGGTCTCCAAGAATCAAACCCGCAGTCCTTGGATCTCCAGGAATCGAAACTGCAGTCCATAAACAATACCACTCCGGGTCTCTGGGAATCGAACCCACAGCCCTGGGATCTTCGAGAATCGAACCCGCAGTCCACCAACACAACAAATAAAGAAACACACAGAGAAAATATAATATGCTTAACTACAACTTCACCGAAACTAGTGCCAATAATTATCAAGAAGTTCAAGTAAGTCAATTAGGCAATTAGACAGTTAAATCCTATCTATTCATGCTTTTCTAACGAATACTGAGTAAATGTAACAATTTAATCATCTAAGAACATGAATATCACTAATCGGACAATTCAAGTAAAGCGTGTAACAACAACCAGCGCATGTACACGCCCGTCACCTCGCGTACAAGGCATTTAAACTATCACATAATATCCTAGGGGTAAAGGTTCCCCTACACGAGGTTAGACAAGCCACTTACCTCGACTCCGGTACAAAACGGCTAAGAGACAACTCTCTTGCCGCGAATGTCGGCCTCCACAGGTGTAGTATTTGATAAAAATCAATAGAATCACATCAAAACATGCCAATTGGGCATTACCCAATCAAAACAATTCAAAATACACCAAAACCCACAAGTTGCCAAATCCCGACTTTCGGTACGCTTCTCGAAAAATTATGAAAGTTACATATTCGGAACCCTCGTCTCAATACGAAGCATATAAAGTTTACTAAATTCGGACTCCATTTGCCCATTCAACCCATTGATTTTCTAAAGCTCAAGCCTAGGGTGAAAACCCCTATTAAATACCCCAAATTCCTCCATTTGCATGAGAAAATTGTATAATATTATCATCAGCAATCATAATTTGAGTCCATAGTTGATTACCTGAAGAAACCCCTCGAATTTCCCTTCAAAATCGCCCAAATCGCCTCTTAAACCGAGCCCTCAATGTTTGAAATGTTTTCGAAATTTTGAACTTCTGATATAATTAAACCCTCTGCAATTTTCGCTTCTGCGGACATTTTCCGCCTATACGGAACCGCTTCCGCGACAAAATGGTTGCTTCTGCGACTCCTGGCCTAACTGGCCATTTGTCACGACCCTAGTTCACCCTCCATGAACATGTCGTGATGGCACCTAGTCCCTACGACTAGGTAAGACTAACAACGCGGAAGATAACCAAAATTTGCGGAAGCAAGCAAAACAAACTGAATTAGAGAAATAAAATGGTGCTTAAGGTACCGCTTGGCACATAGCATAACAAACTCAAAACTGACGACAATTCCCAAAACCCGGAAACTCACAAATCACAAGCTAAGAGGATACATAAGAGGCTCTAAATCAAGAATATCTATATAAGAAGAAATAATGAAACACTACACTTTTTTTACATAAAACTAGAAAAGGGACTCCTCGGTCTGCGGACGTAGCAGATATACCTTGAAGTCTCTACCGGTATGCCTCCTTCCAAGGCTAACAGAACTGAACGAAAGTACCTGTATCTGCACAACAAAAATGTGTAGAAGAGTAGTATGAGCATACCACGGCGGTGCCCAGTAAGTATCAAGACTAACCTCGATGGGGTAGTGACGAGGAACAGTTATGACACCTACCAGTCAATAAACAATATAAGAGATAAGATAGAGATGCTATGTGAATATGTAAGGACTATCCGGATAAATAAAAACACAACAATTTACAACAAGGATAACGGACAATAAGAAAAATCAAGATACAATAAATGATAATACAAAAATGATAGTAGAAATCACAACCCAAGTCCTGAAATCACAACATAACGAGACCAAACAAATCGTTAAGTCGCTATTCTGAAATGATCCTTACATAAAGCCTTTCCAACTTTTTCTTCAATCCTACCACAACTCTCAGATTAGCCACAACTCATTGAAATACCCAGAATATGAAATCTAACACTTGGCATCTCGTGCCCCATCAATAACACGACAATGCTGGCAACTATCTAGTCAACTAGAGTCACTTTCACATATACAATGGATAAACGATGTCATATCTCTACCCTCAGTCAAATCAGAAGGGATTCATCTCAAATAGAAGGGTCCAGCTACGTGTATGCTCGTGCAAGTGTATCTAACAGGAATCCTGCCAACTAGTAAGTATAAGAAATGGGAACAATTAGCACCCGGCTCTTTCACCCCGGATAGAAACAATAAAACTATCAGTCATATCACATTGAGTTTATAGGGAACTTTCGGGAATCGAACCCGTAGCCCGGCATACCAATAACAGAGGATCTCCCGGGAATTGAACCCATAGTCCTTCATAATAACAACAGAGGAACTTCTGGGAATTGAACCCATAATCCTTCATAATAATAACAGAGGAACTCCCAGGAATTGAACCTATAGTCCTTCGTAATAACAACAGAGGTACTCCCGGGAATTGAACCCGTAGTCCTTCATAATCAGCCCCTGACATATCCCTCCTTATTTTGCCACGTGTGCAATCAATAACAACATAGTAACACCGCCTTATTTCGCCACACGTGCATCATAATATTCCCACCTTATTCCGCCACATGCGCAACCCACATATAAATATATAATATATCATGCCTTATTACGTCACATGTGCAAAGACATCAATAGCAACAACAACACGACAAAGACCTCGTGTAAATCCCCAACAATAACCGCACGGCAGAGACCTCGTGCATCATGGTACCAACAACCACACAGTAACAATAGTATCCCAGCAAGGGAAAATCAACAGCAGAAATAATAACGTCCCGACAAGGGATTCAACAATAACTAATAAATTCGCGAAACACCAAGGAAAAACACAATAACCTCAATGACAATCGAGGCGTAACAAACACATAACAACTACACTGATACCACAACAGTTGGACATATAATATTATTGCACAAGGTTACAGGTAAACTTACAATCAAGGAGTATTCAATAGTAAGGAAGTCAACATGAATCAAATAATTACTATTTAAGAAATATCAATTAATTATGAGATACCTATCTTTCTTCCAATTAAAACTGATTAATTATATGAGATATAACATTTATGAATTTTCAATTTAAAGGCGATTAGTTAGGGCGGGAATTATGAATATAGAAGGGTACTTGTCTTTAGTTTAAACACGTAAAAACCCATTTAACAGCAGAAATAAATCAAGAAGAGCAACAAATATCAATCAAGACATGTAGAGGTGAAACTAATAACATGGGACTTAATCGTATCAATATTGTCTTTGTAACGACCCGGCCCGTCATTATGGGAATTACCACTCCGTTATGCTGCAATTACATGTTTTATGCTTTTATATCAGTGTTAGAGTGTATCAGGTGAGTTAGAAGTGAATTGGTTTGAAAATGAGGCATATAGCATTTTAGAAGGAAACTTGAACATGGAAAGTCAACCTGGAGTTGACTATTTAGTTAGACGGCTCGGAACTGGATTTTGATGATTCGGTTAGTTCCGGGAGGTGATTTGTGACTTAGGGGAGCAATCGGAATTGAATTTGGAGGTCCGGTGTAGAAATAGGCTTGAATTGGCTAAGGTTGAATTTTGGCGAAATCCGAACGGTAGGTGAGATTTTGATCCAGGGGTCGGAATGGAATTTCGATAATTCCTGTAGCTTCCTCATGTTATTTTGGATATGTCCGCAAATTTTCAGATCATTCAGACGTCGTTTAGTCGGATTTTTGATTGAATGTGTAATTCGGAAAATTTTAAGGAATTTCGGCTTGAATTCGATGTGAATTATGGGTTTTGATGTTGTTAGACGTGTTTTGAGGATTGGAACAAGTTTGAATAAGGTATTAGGATGTGTTGGTGTGTTTGGATGAGGTCCCGGGGCCTCGGGGTGTTTTCGGATGGCTAAACGGGAGAAAATGTGGAAAATTGCTGGTTTGTGATTCTGTTCTGTTGTTTTCGCTCCTGCTGAAAAGGGAGCGCAGGAGCGAGTTCGAAGGAGCGGACGAGGGGGCGCAGGAGCGCTTGTCTTCGCAGAAGCAAAAAAGTGTCTGCTGAGGCGGCGTCGCAAGAGCGAAGAGGAGACCGCAGAAGCGGTCAAGAGGCGAGATGGGGAGTCCGTAGAAGCGAGGTCGATCGCATAGGCGAGTCCGCATGAGCGGACTCTTGATCGCAGAAGCGGACATCCCACGCAGGAGCGGAAGAATTCCCGCAGAAGCGGACGCGCAGGAGCGGTCCGTGTATCGCAGGAGCGGAATTGGCTAAATAGGCCTGGGTTCGCAGAAGCGGTTCCGCAGGGGCGGAAAATAGTCTGCAGAAGCGAAAATCTTAGTGAGTTAAGTGTATCAGAAGCTAGAAAATTTCAGAAACATTTCATACATTTGGGTCTCGGCTTAAGGAGGCGATTTGAGCAATTTTGAAGAGAAACTCAAGGGAAATCATCAGGTAATCAACTATGGACTTAAACTATGAATAGTATTGATAATATTATGCAATTATATCATGAAAATGGAGGAATTTGGGGTAATTTATGGAGGATTTAGCCCTAGGCTTGAACTTTAGAAAATCAAGGTTTTGAATGGGCAAATGGAGTCCGAATTTGGTAAATTCTATATGCCTAGACTCGTATTGAGATGAGGGTTCCGAATATGTAACTTTCGTAATTTTTTGAGAAGTGTACCGAAAGTCGCGTTTTGACAACTTTGGGAATTTCGATGTAAATTGAGTTGTATCGATTGGGTGTCGTCCCATTGGCCTAATTTGTTGTGTATTTACTGTATTTATGATCAGATTCTACGCGTGCGGAGCTTGATTCTCGTGGCAAGGGCATCGCGGACTAGTCGTCGAGCCGTATTGAGGTGAGTAATAGATGTGGGTGATGACCAGCGGGTTCGAAACCCCGGTATACCACTTTGTGACGCTGTATAGCGGCGAGACACGTACTCTCTTGTGAGTGCGGGGTCGATTGTGATTTGGGGACTATGGTTTAGTCTGACCTGTTGTTACTGTATTATGATATTGGCTATTCTTGAGTCGTCGAACCTCCTTCTCGGATGGTTGCATACTATGTACTGTGATATTGGCTACTCTTGAGCCGTAGAACCCCCTTCTTGGGTGGTTGAGTATACTTGTGGGCCGTGAGCCAGTTATTGGATCCCGCGAGGATCGTTTACATTGTCTTATGATATTGAAATGTTAGTTACCACCAGTCCGTAGCTATTTCTGTTATCATGCTATTTCCAATCTCTGGAACTTGATATTACTGTTTTCCAACTGAAAAAATGATAAAAGGGTTTTCAAAACTACTTTTGAGCCTGTGAGGCTGTATTTACATATTAACTGACTGGTAGTGGATCGGGCTGCGTGCCGCAGCGGTATAGATGTTGGATCGGACTGCACGCCGCAGTAATATTGTGCTTGGGCTGTAGGAGCCCCTCCGAAGTCTGAACCCCCACAGTGAGCACGGGTACCCAAATTGGATCGGGCTACGCGCCGTAGTGGTCATATCATGCATTGCATTGAATTTAGCTACAT
>JASVEL010008683.1:0-65940 GCA_032618575.1 Nicotiana noctiflora
CCGGCCGTGGACTCATCCGCGATACCTTTTCCCTTCAAATTTGCTGCCTCGTGCGTCAAATCTAGTAGAAACCACAATAATGACATAAATATGGGTCAAAAAAACATAACTCAATCAAAATTACTCGAAAAAACGCAACAATTCACGAAGTTGGTAAAACCCGAGCCCCGGGCCCACTTCTCAAAAAATTCCAAAAATCATACCAACGGATTCCTCATCTTGCCACGAGTTCGTGCATATAAAATTTATCAAAAAATCAGAGTTCGAATGACCTTTCAAAACCCAAAAATTCGTTTTCATGATTTAGGCCCTAGTTCTTCACAAATTCTACCAATTCCAGGAATTGTAGTGTTGATTCTAGCATAAAATCAGGTTTTTGAGTCAAGAAACTTACCTCCAGCGGTTACCCATTGATTTTTCTCTTAAAAATCTCCTCAGAAGCTTCTTCCCGTTCTAAAATTGGAAGAAAACTCGACCTGCTCATTATAGGTATACTGTTCACGTGTTTTACTGCTCCCAATGGATTCCTTGTAAAATTCTAATGAATTTAGGCTTTTGAATCACTCATTTTGACCTTATAATGAAAGAGATATGTGTTTTAAAATTGGCAAATAGTGCAGGTTTTTAATACGCCGTCAAGGGTAGTTTCGTTATTAATCTGAAAATAATAAAATCCTCATACGGTGTCCAAATTCGATGATTCTTTTTGATACGGGTCCGTAATTACGATACGGATCTAATTCTTCATTCAAAACAGTAATCAGAGCTCATGTATTCAATATGATATAAACAATGTCGAAGCATAAGAAAAATGAGCTGTCTAACTCATCGGTCAACCTTCGGTTGACTTTTCCAACTTATTCTTCTCATAAAGAGGTTTATGGTCTCATTTTTATCTAAATTTCTTCCGATTTGCTTCTAACTTTCCGAACACATATAAATTAGCATATTAAAGTGTTAAATGAAGAAAACGGGGTGATAACTCCCGTAACGACGGATCGGGTCGTTACATTATATTATTTATACGGATCACAATATTACTAAGGTTTAGTCACCATTTATGAACGTCTATATCGTAGACTATCATATTCGTAAAATAATAGTCTGAAGATAGGTAAGTGTATATTAATAATTCCTTTATACCTAAATGGTAGATAGCGTAAATTGCGCAGAAATTTACATTACTTGACTATTTTATGACTACAATTGTATTACATCACTCCCAATCTGTTATATTAAACTTTATCAAACATATGTGGTTACCTTTACACTTTATATTGTATACGTATTTCATTGGATGTCCGTTTAGGATAATGTCGTAGCCGTATACGAAATTGTTTTCCATTATGTAATGCGTGAAATTAATAATATATGAAATATATAATCATATATATATATATATATATATATATATATATATATATATATATATATATATATATATATATATATATATATATATATTATGTAATTAGTTCAAAACCTCATTAACAATTTATACGGATATGGTTACATAACTTATAGATACTTATATATATCAATGAATTTATTGGGCGCAATTAAAACTAATAGTTATTTATTACATTTTTCGTATGATTAAGTATATAGCACGATATTGATTGTAGTCATAGTGAATAAATCGTATGACTACAATCACATAATTATCTGACTATCGCTTTAATAGTTATTAACAACTTAAGTTAGTTGGCAAAATAAGCTAATAACGTCATAACAGCTAGTAAACTCATTTGACTATCAAAATAGTCAAACTGTAGTCATAACAAATTGGGACCCATCAACCACATAGTAATATTGTATGTAAATTAAAATAAATTGTAATTGGCCTTCATTTACATAAAAAAAAGTGATTATAAGTTATTTAATCGGTAAAACGTTATAATACTTTGAATCTGGTTATTGTAGATATATAAGGAGTAGTTTATTACTAATACCTATAAACTCACATATAAAGTGTGAGTACATATGTACACCTTATCTACAATCGATGTATTGCAATTGCAGTATAATATAGTCATATAAACGTCAATCATGGACTTCCAAATACACAGATTGATAAACTATAACATACGTATTGTAGTAATAAGTCCATATTTACATCCTACGTATATTCTAGTGTATTAAAATAACCAGGACCTGTATATACTTAATCGTATTTATAGTTAAATGTTATCTGTCATAAAAATCGGAATGTTATTGTACTTTGGGTACAATAACTATGGGTCCATCCCTTGAGATAGTCCCTAATAAATCTGATAAAGTCCACGTATGTAATTTACGAAGATGATTGTAGTCATATTCGCCTAATATTATATAATGTGAATGGACTCCCATGTTTGGTGTTGTATCCTTATCAAGCATTTAAAAGTGGCCATTAATATATACACTCTGCTATAAATGTATATTAGTCAAACGTAATTTGCCTAATATCGCATATATTTTTCATTGTACCTCAGTCATACAATGTAACCAGATTCATAATATTAAGGAATGGACTTTTGTGGTAGACAGTAATTAGTATATATATCCTGATTTAGGGCATCACATTTAAATCTTAAATTTAAATGACGATTATGTCTTTGGGAGTTTTGTTAATATTTAGATATTAAATTTATAGAGGACTAAGAAAATTGCATACCTTCCTGAGTTAAATAAGAACTACAATGTGATATCCCTAGTATAAAAATTTGTAGGAATAAAGTATGTATGGATGTATTTCTCTTCTCTAGTTTACCCGTGTAATACTTCTGTAGTTTTAAATTAAGTTGTGGAGTAATGTGACACTTGTTATAATATACAAGTATAACAAAACCACACGACGTAGTATATATAAATACTTCCACATATCCACATATATCACATTGTGAGTAATGTAATTGCAAAGCTCGTTGTACAACCACATAATTTCCTATTTATATTTACGTTGGCAAAAGTAACATACGTAATGACAAGTATGTAACGGTATCTTAAGAACCACACTTAAGATACTAGGATAATAACAACGTACCTATTATATAATCTGTAAACGTAAATGATATTTGCCGATTTAAGATTATATATAATATATATAAACGTTTATATATGGTCCTTTATCAACCAGAATCCTAAGTCACGCATTTGGCTTATCAATCAATTTGTTCAAGTGATAATTTGACAAACTTCTTCGGAGAACAACTAAAGATTGGGCCTGAATCGTATTACATTACTCAGTAAATTCATTGGACTAATACTGTACTTAAGTAGTTCCACGATATGTCTCCCTTTGAATAGTGTTCATGATTGTTTGCATGGACTTATATCAGTTTAAATATATTTTCATAATGACATAACAAAGAGATCTCTTCGTTCATATACTCGGTACCTGAATCTCTCATGAGATTTTATGAAATGTTATGTCATGTGATCTTCTAGATCACTTGCCTCATTTATTATGATCTTTTTTACAATCTTAGCATCTCGACACTGAAACCTCTATATATATATATGTCACGACCCCAAACCCGGTCGTGATGGCGCCCAGCACACTGCTAGGCCAGCCTGACCAATCAACAACAATAACAGAGCTAGGAGCTCACCTTATCCCATTTAAGCATAACAATTTATAAAACAACAGTGATAGAAATATCGAAACAGGGAACCAAGTCCCAACACAGTACAACTCCCCAAAGACCGAGGGGTCAAGAGTCATGAGCCTCTACAGGTACATGAGTGTAATAAGGGTTTACATGATACCAAGTGCGTAAAGAAATAGCAAATACAGAATCAAAAGACAGTAGGAAGGAGTATCGGGTCCTGCGGACTCTGCAGCTACCTCGAATATCCTATAGAAGTCACCTCGAACATCTAATGGATCAGGTCTGCTGAGAGGTACCTGGATCTGCACACAAGGTGCAGGGAGTAAAATGAGTACTGCCAGACTCAGTGGTAATAAACAGGGGTAAGACAGCGTAGATAAGAAATCCACAATAAAGCACTATGTAAAGCTGTAACCAATACCCTGTAACAGTTCAATATCGACAGTAGAATACCAACAAGTATCAACAACATGGTATAACAGCTAGCAGAAGTAGCTAAATGCAATGCAATGCATGAAATGACCGCTACGGCGCGTAGCCCGATCCAATTTGGGTACCCGTGCTCACTGTAGTGGTTCAGACTCCGGAGGGGCTCCTACAGCCCAAGCATAATATCATGAATATACGAGTCAGCTAATATGCAAATGCAGCCTCGAAGGCTCAAAAGTAGTTTTGAAAACTTTTTTATCATTTTTCAATTGAAAACAATAAATGTCAAGTTCCAGAGATTGGAAATATTATTATAACAGTAATAGCTACGGACTGGTAGTAAAACTAGCATGTCAATATCACAGAACAGTGATAACGATCCTCGCATGATCCCAATAACTGGCTTACAACCCATAAGTGTACTCAACAGTCCAAGAAGGAGGTTCAACGGCTCAAGAGTAGCCAATATCACTATATAGTATGCAACCATCCGATAAAGGAGGTTCGACGGCTCAAGAATAGCCAACATCATAACACAGTATCAATAGGTCGTACTAAGCCATAGTCCCCAATCACAATCGACCCCGCACTCTCAAGAGAGTACGTGTCTCGCCGCTATACAGCATCACAAAGTGGTGTACCGGGGTTTCGTACCCGATGGTCATCACCCACATCTATTACTCACCTCAATATAGCTCGATGTATAGTCCGCGATGCCTTTGCCATGAGAATCAAGCTCTCCACGAGTAGAATCTGATCAAATATGGTAGAAACACATCAAATTAGGCCAATGGAATGAAACCCAGTCAAAACAACTCAATTTACATCAAAATTCACAAGGTTGCCAAAACTCGACTTTTGGTACGCTTCTCGAAAATTATTAAAGTCACATATTCGGAACCCTCGTCTCAATACGAGTCTAGGCATATAAAATTTACCAAATTCGGACTCCACTTGCCCACTCAAATCAGTGTTTTTCTTCAATTTTAGGCCTAGGGCTAAAACCCACCTTTAATCTTCCATTTACAGAGAATTAATCAAGGATTTCATGATATAACACTGTAATTAAGCCACAAAACTTACCTCCGACGAATACCCGATGATTTCCCAGCAATCTCCCGTGAGTTTCTCTCTCTAGAACTCAAAATTTGTGTTTTGGGTGTGAAACCCGCGACTACACTAGTTCTGCAATTTAATTTTACTGCCAGACCAAATCCTTTTTCGCGTTCGCGTTGCCTATCACGCGTCCGCGATGCTCTAATAAAATTACCCTTCACGAATGCGACATGCCCCACGTGTTCGCGATGCACACTCCGCAGCCATCTGGGATTCTTTCTACGCGAACGCGTCCCCAATCCACGCGAACGCGATGCTTTGCCTTTTCCTCTTACGCGTCCGCGACCCACACCATCGCGAACGCGATGCTTCCCATTTTTCTCTTACGCGAACGCGGCATTCCCCCTCGTGAACGCGGGCCTTGCCCTCGCAAACGCGAAGGCTTAACCTTCTGCATAGTTTCTGCAATTTTTCTGCAGATTTTCCATGTTAAAAAATGCCGGATGATGGTCCGGATTTACCCTGAGGCCCCCGAGACCCCTACGAAAACCACCAACATACTCCAAAACACGATACGAACTTGTTCCAATCATAAAGACACCATCCTAAACATCAAAATCACCAATTACACACGGATTCAAGCCTAAGTTTCTTCAAAACTTCCGAAACTAACATTCAATCAAAAACCCGAACAAACGACGTCCGAATGACCTGAAAATTTGCGGACATATCCAAAATCACATGAAGAAGCTACAGAAATTGTCAGAATTCCATTCCGACCCCCGGATCAAAATCTCACCTACTGTTCGGATTTCGCCAAAATTCAACCTTAGCCAATTCAAGCCTATTTCTACACCGGACCTCCGAATTCAATTCCGATCGCTCCCCTAAGTCACAAATCACCTCCGGAACTACCCGAATCATTAGAATCCGATTCCGAGCCCTCTAACAAAATAGTAAACTCCAGGTTGACTTTCCATATTCAAGTTTCCTTCAAAAAGGCTATATGCCTCATTTTCAATCCAATTCACTCCTAACTCACCCGATAGACTCTAACACTGATATAAAACCATAAAACATATAATTACAACATAACGGGGTGCTAATTCCCGTGACGACGGGCTGGGTCGTCACATTCTCCCCGTCTTAAGCAAACGCTCGTCCTCGAGCGGGTCAAGAAACATACCTGAAGTCTCAAACAAGTGAGGATATATGCTCCGCATCTCCCCCTTGATCTCCCAAGTGGCCTCCTCCGCAGGTTGACCTCTCCACTGAACCTTAACTGATGCAATGTCCTTGGACATCAATTTTCTCACCCGATGACCCAAAATAGCAATAGGCTCCACGTCATAGGATAGATCACCATCAAGCTGAATGGTACTGAAATCTAATACATGAGACGGATCCCCGATGTACTTCCGGAGCATAGACACATGGAATACTAGATGAACGCTGGATAAGCTGGGTGGCAAGGCCAATTTATATGCCACCTCTCCAACCCTCCTGAGTATCTCAAAAGGACCAATGTACCTGGGACTCAGCTTCCCCTTCTTCCCGAACCTCATGACACCCTTCATGGGTGAAACCTTCAGCAATACTCTGTCACCAACCATGAAAGACAACTCTCGAACCCTACGGTCCTGCATAACTCTTCTAGCGAGACTGTGCTGTGCGAAGCCTCTTCTGGATCAACTTCGCTCTAACCAGAGCATCCTAAACTAAGTCAGTCCCTATCAATCTATCCTCACCAGGCTCAAACCATCCCACGGGATATCTACACCGTCTGCCATACAATGCCTCGTATGGGGCCATCTGAATACTCGACTGATAACTGTTGTTGAAAGCAAACTCATCAAGTGGCAAGAACTCATCCCACGAACCACCAAAGTCAATCACGCATGCTCGCAATATATCCTCCAAAATCTGAATAGTGCGCTCAGACTGCCCGTCTGTCTGGGGGTGAAATGCGGTGCTCAACTCAACCGCGCACCCATCTCCCGCTGAAACGCTCTCCAAAACTGAGAAGTGAACTGAGTGCCCCTGTCAGATATGATAGACACTGGGACTCCATGCAACCGGACAATTTCCCGAATAAAGATCGCTGCTAGCTGCTCCGATGAGTAAGTAGTACTAACTAGAATGAAATGTGCGAACTTAGTCAGCCGATCAACAATCACCCTCACAGAATCAAACTTCCTCGAAGTCCGAGGGAGCCCAGTAACAAAATCCATGGTGATTCTCTCCCATTTCCACTCAGGAATATCAATGCACTGAAATGCACCACTGGGCCTCGGATACTCGTACTTAACCTGCTGACAGTTGAGGCACCGTGCTACATGTCTGACAATGTCCATCTTCATCTTCCTCCACCAATAGTGCTATTTCAAGTCTTGATACATCTTCGCGGCTCCTGTATGGATAGAATAACGCGAGCTATGGGCCTCCTCCAGAATCAACTCACGAAGGCCATCAACATTGGGCACACATATCCGGCCCTGCATCCTCAATACGTTGTCACTATCAATGTTGACATCTCTAGAATCATCATGCTGAACTCTGTCCCTAAGGACAGCCAAGTGTGGATCATCATACTGGTGCTCACTAATACGATCATATAGAGAAGACCGAGATACAACACAAGCCAACACCCTGCTGGGCTCTGAAATGTCTAACCTCACTAGCCGATTGGCTAGCACCTGAACATCATAAGCAAATGATCTCTCCTCAGCTAGAATATATGCCAATCTCCCCATACTGACTGCCTTCCGGCTCAAAGTATCGGCTACCACATTGGCCTTCCCCAGATGATATAGAATAGTACTGTCATAATCCTTAAGCAACTCAAGCCATCTCCGCTGTATCAAATTAAGATCTTTCTGTTTGAACAAGTGTTGGAGACTACGATGGTCGGTATACACCTCACAGGACACGCCGTACAAATAATGCCTCCAAATCTTCAAGGCATGAACTATGGCAGCTAGCTCGAAATCATGAACATGATAGTTCTTCTCATGTGTCTTCAACTACCGAGAAGCATAAGCAATCACCTTACCTTCCTGCATCAACACACAACCTATCCCCACTCTGGAGGCATTACAATAAACAGTATATGAACCTGAAGCTGATGGCAATACTAACACTGGAGTTGTGGTCAAAGCTGTCTTGAGCTTATGAAAGCTCTCCTCGCACTCATCCAACCACACGAATGGTGCACCCTTCTGAGTCAATCTAGTCAACGAAGAAGCAATGGATAAAAATCCCTGAACAAACCGGCAATAATATCCCGCCAAGCCAAGAAAGCTACTGATCTCTGTAGCTGAGGACGGTCTAGGCCAACTCTGCACCGCCTCTATCTTCTTCGGATCAACCTGAATACCATCACGAGACACTACATGACCTAGAAACGCTACTGATTCGAGCCAAAACTCGCACTTGGAGAATTTAGCATACAGCTTCTCCTGCCTCAATCTCTGCAACACAATACTCAAATGCTGAGCATGCTCCTCCTGACTACGGGATTAGACTAGAATGTCATCAATGAACACAATCACAAATGAATCCAAATAGGGCATGAACACACTGTTCATCAGATGCATGAATGCTGCTGGGGCGTTGGTCAGCCCAAAAGGCATCACAAGAAACTCATAGTGACCATATCTGGTCTTGAATGCAGTCTTCATAATATCAGAGTCTCTGATCTTCAGCTGATGATAGCCCGAACAAAGATCAATCTTAGAACACACTCTCGCACCCTATAACTGATCAAACAAATCATCAATGCGCGGTAGAGGGTACTTGTTCTTCACTGTTACTTTGTTCAATTGACTATAATCAATGCACATTCGCATGGAACCATCTTTCTTTTTAACAAATAACACCGGCGCACCCCACGGGGACACACTAGGGCGGATGAAACCCTTATCCAGAAGCTCCTGAAGCTGCTCTTTCAGTTCTTTCAACTCAGCTGGTGCCATCCGATAAGGAGGAATGGATATGGGCTGAGTGCCCGGCACCAGGCCAATGCCAAAATCAATATCCCTGTCTGGCGGTGTGACGACCCGGCCCGTCGTCATGGGAATTACCACCCCGTTATGTTGAAATTGTATGTTTTATGCTTTTATATCAGTGTTAAAGTCTATCGGGTGAGTTAGGAGTAAATTAGATTGAAAATGAGGCATATAGCCTTTGTGAAGGAAACTTGAATAAGGAAAGTCAACTCGGAGTTGACTATTTAGTTAGAGGGATCGGAATCGGATTCTGATGATTCGGTTAGTTCCGGAAGGTGATTTTTGACTTAGGGGAGCGATCGGAATTGAATTTGGAGGCCCGGTGTAGAAATAGGCTTGAATTGGCTAAGGTTAAATTTTGGCGAAATCCGAACGGTAGGTGAGATTTTGATCCGGGGGTCGGAATGGAATTCCGGCAGTTGCAGTTGCTCCGTTAGGTGATTTTAGATGTGCCTACAAAATTTCAGGTCATTCGGACGTTGTTTAGTCGGGTTTTTGATTGATTGTGTAATTCGGAATGTTTGAAGGAATTTAGGCTTGAATCCGTGTGTAATTGGTGATTTTAATGTTTAGGATGGTGTTTTTATGATTTGAACAAGTTCGTATCGTGTTTTGGGTATGTTGGTGGTTTTCGTTGGGGTCCCGGGGGCCTCGGGGTGTTTTCGGATAGCCAGACGAGAGAAAATATGGAAAATAGCAGAACTGGTGCACTGCTTCTGTTGTTTTCGCTCCTGCGGAAATGGGAGTGCAGGAGCGAGTCCACAGGAGCACCTGAATGTATCCACCCCCGTGGGTGATACGATTGTTGTGGATCATGTCTATAGATCCCTGTGTTATATCTATTGGGGGTCTGGAGACCCAGGTAGATTTGTTATTGTTGGGTATGGCGGACTTTGATGTTATATTGGGTATGGACTGGTTGTCTCCGTACCATGCTATATTGGACTGTCATGCTAAGACAGTTACGTTGGCCATTCCTGGTATTTCTCGGATTGAGTGGCGGGGTTCGACCGATTTCGTCCCTAGCCGTGTTATTTCGTTCCTAAAAGCTCAGAAGATGGTTGAAAAAGGGTGTCTATCGTACTTAGCTTTTGTGAGAGATGTGGGAGCCGAGTCTCCTAGCATTGATTCTGTACCTGTTGTGAGGGACTTCCCAGATGTATTTCCCTCAGACCTGCCGGGCATGCCGCCGGACAGGGATATTGATTTTGGCATTGACTTGGTGCCGGGCACTCAACCCATATCCATTCCTCCTTATCGAATGGCACCAGCCGAGTTGAAAGAACTAAAAGAGCAGCTTCAAGAACTTCTGGATAATGGTTTCATCCGTCCTAGTGTGTCCCCGTGGGGTGCGCCGGTATTATTTGTTAAAAAAAAAGATGGTTCCATGCGAATGTGTATTGATTATAGGCAATTGAACAAAGTGACAATGAAGAACAAGTACCCTCTACCGCGCATAGATGATTTGTTTGATCAGTTACAGGGTGCGAGGGTGTTTTCTAAGATCGATCTTCGTTCAGGCTATCATCAGCTGAAGATCAGGGACTCGGATATTATGAAGACCGCATTCAGGACCCGATATGGTCATTATGAGTTTCTTGTGATGTCGTTTGGGCTGACCAACGCCCCAGCAGCATTTATGCATCTGATGAACAGTGTGTTCAGGCCTTATTTGGATTCATTTGTGATTGTGTTCATTGATGACATTCTAGTCTACTCCCGTAGTCGGGAGGAGCATGCTCAGCATTTGAGTATTGTGTTGCAGAGATTGAGAGAGGAGAAGCTATATGCTAAATTCTCCAAGTGCGAGTTTTGGCTCGAGTCCGTAGCATTTCTGGGACATGTGGTGTCTCGTGATGGTATTCAGGTTGATCGAAAAAAGATAGAGGCAGTGCAAAGTTGGCCTAGACCGACCTCAGCTACAGAGATTAGGAGTTTTCTTGGCTTGGCGGGGTATTATCGCCGGTTTGTTCGGGGATTTTCATCCATTGCTTCTTCATTGACTAAATTGACCCAGAAGGGTGCACCATTCGTGTGGTCGGATGAGTGCGAGGAGAGCTTTCAGAAGCTCAAGACAGCTTTGACCACAGCTCCAGTGTTAGTATTGCCATCAGCTTCAAGTTCATATTCTATTTATTGTGATGCCTCGAGAGTGGGGATAGGTTATGTGTTGATGCAGGAAGGAAAGGTAATTGCTTATGCTTCTCAGCAGTTGAAGCCGCATGAGAAGAACTATCCTGTTCATGATTTGGAGCTAGCCGCCATTGTTCATGCCTTGAAGATTTGGAGGCACTATTTGTACGGTGTGTCTTGTGAGGTGTATACCGACCATCGTAGTCTCCAACACTTGTTCAAACAGAAAGACCTTAATTTGAGACAGCGGAGATGGCTTGAGTTGCTGAAGGATTATGACATTACTATATTATATCATCCGGGAAGGCCAATGTGGTGGCCGATGCTTTGAGCCGGAAGGCGGTCAGTATGGGGAGCTTGGCATATATTCCAGCTGAGGAGAGGCCATTTGCTTATGATGTTCAGGTGCTAGCCAATCGGCTAGTGAGGTTAGATATTTCGGAGCCCAGCCGGGTATTGGCTTGTGTTGTATCTCGGTCATCTCTGTATGATCGTATTCGTGAGCGCCAGTATGATGATCCACATTTGGCTGTCCTTAGGGACGGAGTTCAGCATGATGATGCTAGAGATGTCACCATTGATAGTGACGGCGTATTGAGGATGCAGGGCCGGATATGTGTGCCCAATGTTGATGGCCTTCGTGAGTTGATTCTGGAAGAGGCCCATAGCTCGCGGTATTCTATCCATCCTGGAGCCGCTAAGATGTATCAAGATTTGAAACAACACTATTGGTGGAGAAAGATGAAAATGGACATTGTCGGACATGTAGCACGGTGCCTCAACTGTCAGCAGGTTAAGTACGAGCATTAGAGGCCCGGTGGCGTATTTCAGCGCATTGATATTCCTGAGTGGAAATGGGAGAGGATCACTTTGGACTTTGTTACTGGACTCCCTCGGACGGCGAGGAAGTTTGATTCTGTATGGGTGATTGTGGATAGACTGACCAAGTCAGCTCACTTCATTCCAGTTAGTACTACCTACTCATCGGAGCGATTGGCATCGATCTTTATTCGAGAGATTGTTTGGTTGCATGGAGTCCCAGTGTCTATCATATCCGACAGGGGTACTCAGTTCACTTCTCAGTTTTGGAGAGCATTTCAACGAGAGATGGGTACGCGGGTTGAGTTGAGTATCGCATTTCACCCCCAGACAGACGGACAGTCGGAGCGCACTATTCAGATCCTGGAGGATATGTTGCGAGCTTGTGTGATTGACTTTGGTGGTTCGTGGGATGAGTTCCTACCACTTGCCGAGTTTGCCTACAACAACAGTTATCAGTCGAGTATTCAGATGGCCCCGTATGAGGCATTGTATGGCAGACGGTGTAGATCCCCCGTGGGATGGTTTGAGCCTGGTGAGGTTAGATTGATAGGGACTGAGTTAGTCCAGCTCTAGATAGAGCAAAGTTGATCCAGGAGAGGCTTCGTACAGCACAGTCTCGTCAGAAGAGTTATGCGGACCGTAGAGTTCGAGAGTTGTCTTTCATGGTTGGAGACAGAGTATTGTTGAAGATTTCACCTATGAAGGGTGTCATGAGGTTTGGGAAGAAAGGAAAGTTGAGTCCCAGGTACATTGGTCCTTTTGAGATACTTAGGAGAGTTGGAGATGTGGCATATGAGTTGGCCTTGCCGCCCAGCCTATCCAGCGTTCATCCAGTATTCCATGTGTCTATGCTCCGGAAGTATATTGGAGATCCGTCTCATGTATTAGATTTCAGCACCATTCAGCTTGATGGTGATCTATCCTATGATGTGGAGCCTATTGCCATTTTGGGACGGAAGGTGAGAAAATTGAGGTCTAAGGAGATTGCATCAGTTAAGGTTCAGTGGAGAGGTCGACCCGTGGAGGAGGCCACTTGGGAGATTGAGCGGGAGATGCAGAACATATATCCTCACTTGTTTGAGACTTCAGGTATGTTTCTTGACCCGCTCGAGGACGAGCGTTTGCTTAAGAGGGGAGAATGTGACGACCCGGCCCGTCGTCACGAGAATTACCACCCCGTTATGTTGAAATTGTATGTTTTATGCTTTTATATCAGTGTTAAAGTCTATCGGGTGAGTTAGGAGTAAATTGGATTGAAAATGAGGCATATAGCCTTTGTGAAGGAAACTTGAATAAGGAAAGTCAACCCGGAGTTGACTATTTAGTTAGAGGGCTCGGAATCGGATTCGACGATTCGGTTAGTTCCGGAAGGTGATTTGTGACTTAGGGGAGCGATCGGAATTGAATTTGGAGGCCCGGTGTAGAAATAGGCTTGAATTGGCTAAGGTTGAATTTTGGCGAAATCCGAACGGTAGGTGAGATTTTGATCCGGGGGTCGGAATGGAATTCCAACAGAGTTGCAGTAGCTCCGTTAGGTGATTTTGGATGTGCCTGCAAAAGTTCATGTCATTCGGACGTTGTTTAGTCGGGTTTTTGATTGATTGTGTAATTCGGAATGTTTGAAGGAATTTAGGCTTGAATCCGTGTGTAATTGGTGATTTTAATGTTTAGGATGGTGTTTTTATGATTTGAACAAGTTCGTATCATGTTTTGGGGTATGTTGGTGGTTTTCGTTGGGGTCCCGGGGGCCTCGGGGTGTTTTCGGATAGCCAAACGAGAGAAAATATGGAAAATTGCAGAACTGGCGCACTGCTTCTGTTGTTTTCGCTCCTGCGGAAATGGGAGCGCAGGAGCGGACAAGAAGGCGCAGAAGCGGGATAGACCACTGAAGCGGAGCCTGGCCCGCAGGAGCGGCTTCGCTGAAGCGAGTGGGCGATCGCAGAAGCGGTCCTGAGGCGCGATGGGGAGGTCCGCAGAAGCGGGTGATTTATAGCGGAGGCGAGTCCGCTGAAGCGGACCCTTGGTCGCAGAAGCGGATCATTCCGCAGAAGCGGACTAATTTCGCAGAAGCGGTTCCGCAGGGGCGGAATTTTATCCGCAGAAGCGAAAATCGCTGTGAGTTAAGTGTATCAGAAGTTAGAAAAATTTCGGAACATTTCACACATTTGGGTCTCGGCTTTAGAGGCGATTTGGGCGATTTTGAAGAGAAACTCAAGGGAAATCATCAGGTAATCAACTATGGACTTAAATTATGATTAGTATTGGTAACATTATGCAATTATATCATGAAAATGGAGGAATTTGGGGTAATTTATGGAGGATTTAGCCCTAGGCTTGAACTTTAGAAAATCAAGGTTTTGAATGGGAAAATGGAGTCCGAATTTGGTAAACTTTATATGCTTAGACTCGTATCGAGATGAGGGTTCCGAATATGTGACTTTTGTAATTTTTTTTGCAAGCGTACCGAAAGTCGGGTTTTGACAACTTTGGGAATTTTGATGTAAATCGAGTTGTATTGATTGGGTGTCGTCCCATTGGCCTAATTTGTTGTGTTTCTACCTGTATTTGATCAGATTCTACGCGTGCGGAGCTTGATTCTCGTGGCAAGGGCATTGCGGAGTACTCGTCGCGCCGTATTGAGGTGAGTAATAGATGTGGGTGATGACCAGCGGGTTCGAAACCCCGGTATACCACTTTGTGACGCCGTATAGCGGCGAGACACGCACACTCTTGAGAGTGCGGGGTCGATCATGAACTGGAGACTATATATATTAGTCCGACCTGTTGATACTGTATTATTGGCTATTCTCGAGCCGTTGAACCCCTTCTTGGGCGGTTGAGTATACTTGTGGGCCATGAGCCAGTTATTGGATCCCGCGAGGATCCGTTATCATTGTCTTATCATATAGACATGCTAGTTTACTACTAGTCCGCAGCTATTTCTGTTATTATGCTAATTCCAATCTCTCGAACTTGATATTACTGTTTTCCAACTGAAAAATGATAAAAAGAGTTTTCAAAAACTACTTTTGAGCCTGCGAGGCTGTATCTGCATATTAGCTGACTAGTAGTGGATCGGGCTGCGCGCTGCAGCGAGATATATGTTGGATCGGACTGCACGCTGCAGGAATATCTCTATGAGATGTGCTTGGGCTGTAGGAGCCCCTCCGGAGTCTGAATCCCCACAGTGAGCACGGGTACCCAAAATTGGAGTTGGGCTACGCGCCGTAGCGGTCATATCATGCATTTGCATTGCATTTAGCTACATCTGCTAGCTGTTATGCTATTTATTGGTAATTGTAGGTACAGGTACAGTGAATATTGATTCTGTGACAGGGTAGCTGATTATAGCTTTACATAGTGCTTTATTGCGGATTTCTTATCTGCGCTGTCTTACCCTTGTTTATTACCACTGAGTCTGGCAGTACTCATTTTACTCCCTGCACCTTGTGTGCAGATCCAGGTACCTCTCAGCAGACTTGATTCGGTAGCTTCTTGGAGGCATTGTGCGGGATAGTCGAGGTAGCTGCAGCGTCCGCAGGACCTGACTCCCCTTCTAGCTGTCATTTCTTATCTTGTTGTCTTTCTTTTCCGCACTGAGTTTGTTATAAACTTTATTACACTTATGTTCTTTAGAGGCTCATGACTCTCGACCCTTCGGTCTATGGGAGTTAGTATATTTTGGGACTTGGTTTCCCCGCTGTTGGTATAAGTATTACTATTGTTTCATATTTTGAAATGTTTAAATGGGTTAAAGAGAGCTTCTAGCTCCGTGGTTGATATTGATTGGTCAGGCTGGCTTAGCAATGTGTTGGGCGCCATCACGACCGGATTTGGGGTCGTGACAGGCGGCATGCCCGGCAGGTCTGAGGGGAATACATTTGGAAAATCCCTCACAACAGGTACAGAATCAATGCTGGGAGACTCAGCTCCCACATCTCTCACAAATGCTAAGTACGACAAACACCCATTTTCAACCATTTTCTTAGCCTTCAAGAACGAAATGACACGGCTAGGGACGAAATCAGTCGAACCCCGCCACTCAATCTAAGAAATACTAGGAATGGCCAACGTAACTGTCTTAGCATGACAGTCCAATATAGCATGGTACAGAGACAACCAGTCTATATAACATCAAAGTCCACCATCCCCAACAATATTAGATCTGCCTGGGTCTCCAGACCCCCAATAGATATAACACAGGATTTATAGACATGATCCACAATAATCGTATCACCCACGGGGGTGGATACATGAATAGGTAAATCAAGACTACCACGAGTCGCACCCAAATGATGTGCAAAATAAGAGGACACGTAAGAATATGTGGACCCTAGATCAAATAGAACAGAGGCATCTCTATGACAGATAGAAATGATACATGTAATCACTGCATCGGAGGAAACTGCATCACGCCTGTCAGGGAGTGCATAGAATCGTGCCTGGCCTCCACCGAATCTCTCTTCACCTCTGGGGCGACCACGAGAAGACTGACCTCTACCTCTAATAGCCTGAGATGGTGCTGAAGAGGAGGGTTGTTCCCTCTGCTGACCCATGTCCCTACAAAATCGAGGGCACTACCTCCTCATGTGGCCAAACTCACCACATTCATAACAAGCACCTGGTGCTGGAGAAGGGAACTGAAAGGAACCCCTCGCCGCAGAAGAACCCTAGGCTGAAGAAGTAGGTGCTGCACTCTAGGTTGGGAGGGCACTAAGTGAAGACTAGGCCTGCTGAAATCCCTGTCAACCACGACCATAAGAACCTTCGCTCTGCTCAGGGAGGCCTGAATGAGAAGGTCTAGATGATCAACCTCTGCCCTACTAGAAATGCCCTCTAGATGGAGCACCACTGAAGCTACAAGAACTACGAGGCCTCTTGGCCTCCCGCTCCTCCCTCTCTCGGCGAGGATCCGCCTCAATGGAGCGTGCCATATCCACAACCTGCTCAAAAGATGATGACATAACTCTCTCTCTGGTCATAAGAATTCGGATGGAGTAGTTGAGGCCATCAATGAACCTACTAATCCTCTCCCTATTAGTAGGGATCATCCATGTGGCATGCCTAGCCAACTGTGTAAATCTGAGCCCATACTGGGTCACTGACATGTCGCCCTGAACCAACCACTCAAACTGGCGACGAAGCTCCTCGCGATGGGACTGAGGTATATACTTCTCTAGAAAGAGAATAGAGAACTACTGCCATGTGAGAGGTGCCGCTCCTGCAGGCTTACGCCTCTCAAACTCCTCCCACCAATCAAATATGGGACCAGTAAACTGAAAAGTAGTAAATGAAACTCCGCTGGACTCAAGAATACCAGCTGTACGTAGCATCCTCTAACACTTATCTGAGAAACCCTGGGCATCATCGCCCTCAGCGCCACTGAAATGGGGTGGCTGGAGTCTACCAAATCTCTCAAGACGACGTTGCTCGTCGTCGGGCATAGCCTGAACCATATGCTCTGGAGCTGGAGCTGGTGCAACTGGAGGAATAACTGGTGCAACCACCTGAGCGGGGACCGCTTCTGGCGTCTGAAGTCCCTGAACAACCTGCTCAGGTGTGCGAGCTGCAGGGGTCTGCTAACCACCCCCTGTCTGAGATGTCGCTGCAGTAGCGGTAGCCGATATTACTTTAGCCAAACCGGAACACACCGATAATATCTGGGCAAGAGTCTCCTGAAGACCAGGAATAGCAATAGATACAGTCTGGGCCTGAATTGGGGCGGTTGGAGCATCAACCACTGGGGTCTGCTCCTGAACTGGTACAACGCGCGGGTCAGCTGGCACTACCTCAGCCTGCCCTACCTCTACCTCTAGCACGACTGTGCCCACGGCCTCTAGCAGGTGGCAATGGAGGTCGTCCACCTCGTCTTGATGCTCGCATTCTCGCCATCTGTGGAAGAATAGAATATAGAAGTTCAGTTCGCAGAACAACAAGATCGCACGACAGAGTTCAAGAAAAGTGAAGTGTTTCCTAAAGGTTTGCAGCCTCCGAGGATAAGTACAAGCGTCCCCGTATCGATCTACAAGACTCCACTAACCGGCTCAAGACTCATGAGGCCTAGTAAACCTAGGCTGTGATACCAACTTGTCACGACCCCAAACCCGGTCGTGACTGTGCCCAGCACATTGCTAGGCCAGCCTGACCAATCAACAATAATCACGGAGCTAGGAGCTCACCTTATCCCATTTAAGCATAACATTTATAAAACAACAGTGATAGAAATATCGAAACAGGAAACCAAGTCCCAACACAGTACAACTCCCCAAAGACCGAGGGGTCAAGAGTCATGAGCCTCTACAAGTACATGAGTGTAATAAGGGTTTACATGATACCAAGTGCGGAAAGAAATAGCAAATATAGAATCAAAAGACAGTAGGAAGGAGTATCGGGTCCTGCAGACTATGCAAGTACCTCGAATATCCTACAGAAGTCGCCTCGAACAACTAACGGATCAGGTCTCCTGAGAGGTACCTGGATCTGCACACAAGGTGTAGGGAGTAAAATGAGTACTGCCAGACTCAGTGGTAATAAACAGGGGTAAGACAACGTAGATAAGAAATCCACAATAAAGCACTATGTAAAGCTGTAACCAATACCCTGTAACAGTTCTATATCGACAGTAGAATACCAACAAGTATCAACAACATGGTATAACAGCTAGCAGAAGTAGCTAAATGCAATGCAATTCATGAAATGACCGCTACGACACGTAGCCCGATCCAATTTGGGTACCCGTGCTAATTGTGGGGGTTCAGACTCCGGAGGGGCTCCTACAGCCCAAGCATAATATCATGAATATACGTTGCGGTGTGCAGCCCGATCCACTACCAGTCAGCTAATATGCAAATGCGGCCTCGTAGGCTCAAAAGTAGTTTTGAAAACTCTTTTATCATTTTTTCAGTTGAACACAGTAAATATCAAGTTCCAAAGATTGGAGAAATCATGATAACAGTAATAGCTACGGACTGGTAGTAAAACTAGCATGTCAATATCACAGAACAATGATAACGATCATCTCAGGATCCCAATAACTGGCACATAGCCCATAAGTGTACTCAACTGTCCAAGAAGGAGGTTCAACGACTCAAGAGTAGCCAATATCACTATATAGTATTTAACCATCCGATAAAGGAGGTTCGACGGCTCAAGAATAGCCAACATCATAACACAGTATCAATAGGTCAGACTAAGCCATAGTCCCCAATCACAATCGACCCCGCACTCTCAAGACAGTACGTGTCTCGCCGCTATACAACGTCACAAAGTGGTGTACCGAGGTTTCGAACCCGCTGGTCATCACCCACATCTATTACTCACCTCAATACAGCTCGACGTCTAGTCTGCGATGCCCTTGCCACGAGAATCAAGCTCTGCACGCGTAGAATCTGATCAAATATGGTAGAAACACATCAAATTAGGCCAATAGAATGATACCCAGTCAATACAACTCAATTTACATCAAAATTCACAAGGTTGCCAAAACACGACTTTTGGTACGCTTCTCAAAAAATTAGGAAAGTCACATATTCGGAACCCTCGTCTCAATACGAGTCTAGGCATATAAAATTTACAAAATTCGGACTCTATTTGCCCACTCAAATCAGTGTTTTTCTTCAATTTTAGGCCTAGGGCTAAAACCCACCTTTAATCTTCCATTTACAGAGAATTAATGCAGGATTTCATGATAAAATGCTGTAATTTAAGACACAAAACTTACCTCCGACAAATACCCGATGATTTCCCAGCAATCTTTCGTGAGTTTCTCTCTCTAGAACTCAAAATTTGTGTTTTGGGTGTGAAACCTGCGACTACACTGGTTCTGCAATTTAATTCCACTGCCAGACCAAATCCTTCTTCGCGCTCGCGTTGCCTATCACGTGTCCGCGATGCTCTAACCAAATTACCCTTCGCCAACGCGACATGCCCCACGCGTTCGCGATGCACACTCCGCAGCCATCCGGGATTCCTTCTACGCGAACGCGTCCCCAATCCACGCGAAAGCGATGCTTCGCCTTTTCCTCTTACGCGTCCGCGACCCACACCATCGCAAACGTGATGCTTCCCATCTTTCTCTTACACGAACGCGGTATTCCCCCTCGCGAACGCGATGACCAACTGGCCCCAGCCTACGCGAACGCGGGCCTTGCCCTCGCGAACGCGAAGGCTTAACCTTCTGCACAATTTCTGCAATTTTTCTACAGATTTTCCATGTTCAAAAATGCCGGATGATGGCCTGGATTCACCCCGAGGCCCCCGGGACCCCAACAAAAACCACCAATACTCCAAAATACGATACGAATTGTTCCAATCATAAAAACACCATCCTGAACAACAAAATCACAAATTACACACGGATTCAAACCTAAGTTTCTTCAAAACTTTTGAAACTAACATTCAATCAAAAACCCAACCAAACGACGTCCGAATGACCTGAAAATTTGCGGACATATCCAAAATCACATGACGAAGCTACAGAAATTTTCGGAATTCCATTCTGACCCCCGGATCAAAATTTTACCTACCGTTCGGATTTCGCCAAAATTCAACCTTAGCCAATTCAAGCCTATTTCTACACCAGACCTCTGAATTCAATTCCGATCGCTTCCCTAAGTCACGAATCACCTCCCGGAACTACCTGAATCATCAGAATCAGATTCCGAGCCCTCTAACTAAATAGTCAACTCCAGGTTGACTTTTTATATTTAAGTTTCCTTCAAAAATTTTCAATCCAATTCACTCCTATCCCGATAGACTCTAACACTGATATAAAAGCATAAAACATATAATTACAACATAACGGGGTGGTAATTCCCATGACGACGGGCTGGGTCGTCACAAAATATAAATAATTTAAGTGATGTACACCGTTAGTATAAGAAATATTTTACACTATTAAGTCACTTAAAAGATATCGAAGTGAAATGAATTCCGACCTATAGAAAGGAGGTCCCAATGGTCTCACATAAAGAGGAGTATCAGCATTGGATACAAACGTTTACATAAATAGGTGGCCACCCCGCAGCCTTGGAGCAGAGAGCGGCCAGCCAAATCTACTACTATTTATCCTTTAAATATCTAATCAAATGAAAAAGCATAGCAAATCCTTCTTTGAAGCAAAACACATGAATTGACACAGAATTGGGAAGTGAAAGTATGGTGGTGGTGTTGATGATCTCCTTGTAACGACCCGGCCGGTCGTTTTAGAATATTACGCCCCGATCCCCAATTTAACTGTTCCCCAAGTGCATTTATGCTATTGTGTTTTGTCGGGAGAGTCGATTCTGAAATTTGGAGCGTTTTGGGACACTTAGTCCCTAAATAGAAGCCTTATAGTTGAAAAATGGCCGGTAGCCGGAACAATATTAAGACGACCTCGGAACGGAAATACGATGGCTCCATTAGCTCTGTTAGGTGATTTCAGGTTTGGGAGCACGTTCGAAATGTATTTTGGAGGTCCGTAGCTCAATTAGGCTTGAAATACCTAAGTTTGAAATTTTGGCGAATCTGAACGATAGGTGAGATTTTGATCCGGGGGTCGGAATGGAATTCCGATAATTTCTATAGCTTCGTTATGTGATTTTTGGATATGTCCGCAAATTTGCAGGTCATTCGGACGTCGTTTGGTTGGGTTTTAGATCAAATGTGTAATTCGGAAAGTTTTAAGAAATTTAGGCTTGAATTCGAGGTAAATTATGGGTTTTGATGTTGTTAGATGTGTTTTAATGATTGGAATAAGTTCGTATCATGTTTTGGAGTATGTTGGTGGTTTTCGTTGGGGTCCTGGGAGCCTCGGGATGAATTCGGGGTTCCAAACGGATCAATTTGTGCCTAAGGCACTGCTATTTTCTGCTGCAATAATTGCAGAACAATTTTGCTCTCCGCGATCACGGAGATGGCCATGCGATCGCGTAAGGTGTGGTGGTAATGCATCGCGATCGCGATGCCTAGGATGCGATCGCGTAGGGGGAAAAACTGCAGCTGTGAGATCGCGAGGTGAGGGGTACGATTGCGTAAGTCTGGGAGTTGAAGCATTTCGATCGCGTGAGGTCGTGTGCAATCGCGTAGGGTATTTGGTCGGAAGCAGTGCGATCTCGTGGAGCATGTCACGATCGCGTAGGGATCTTTGGTTGTTCACTGCGATCGCGTACCATAGGCTGCGATCGCGTAGAAGAAAAATCAGGCCCCAGGAATGTGTGCATCGCGATCGCAAGCCCAGTGCTGCGATCGCGTAGGGTTAATTGGCCTGGCAGTGACTTTAATTCCAGAAACATTTCAGACGCGACCCCCATTTACAAAATGCCATTTTTGAGCTCCAAGAGAGGAAAATTGAAGGGGAAACGCTGGGATATCATCGGGAAATCATCGGGGGTAAGTTTATTGGCCTTAATTCGTTAGTGTATCATGAAATCCGTGATTATTTCACTGTTAATGGAGGGTTTGAGCCCTATGCCTAAACTTTAGAAAATCTTTGATTTAAATGGGCAAACAGAGCCCGATTTCGATAAATTTTATATGCACGGACTCGTGTTGAGATAAGGAACCCATATATATAACTTTCGTAATTTTTCGAGAGGCATACCGAAAGTCTTGTTTTGGAAACTTGTGGATTTTGGTGTATTTTGAGTTGTTTTGATTCGGTAATGCCCAATTGGCCTATTTTGATGTGATTCTATTGATTTTTATCAATACTACGCCTGTGGAGGCCGACATTCGCGGCAAGAGAGTTGTCTCTTAGCGGTTTTGTACCGGAGTCGAGGTAAGTGGCTTGTCTAACCTTGTGTGGGGGACTTTGTCCCTTAAGATATGAATTTGGTAATTGAATGCCTTGTGCGTGAGGTGACGAGCGCATCCTTGAGCTAATTGTTGAAAACCCGAATTTTAACTTAAAACTAAAAGTTACTTGAGTTGAGTTCTCTTTCATAATTTCTTATTCCTAACTGCTATTATAGCTTGTGCTAGTTTAGGAAAGCATGTTTAGTGGATGTATTTGTCTATTTGCTTAAACTACCTTGTTGCATTTTTACGAGACATATTAGGATAGAATATACTATTATTTGTTATGAGTAGGTAGTTAATTAATATCTTGAGTTGTTGTTGGTGGTTGATTTAAATTTGGACTACGGGACGGCATCCCGGAAATTTCCCCTATACATATTATACAATAAGAATGAGGGTGCGGGATACTAAGAGATCCCCAGTACAGAAAAGAATATATTTATTGAGGATACTAGGAGATCCTCTGGATACGAAGAGATCCCAGAAAATTTATGGAGGATACTAGGAGATCCTCCTGGATACTAAGAGATCCCAGAATATTATTGAGGATACTAGGAGATCCTCTGGATACTAAGAGATACCAGAACATTTATTGAGGATACCGGGAGATCGTCGGGATACCAGGAGATCCCAAAATTTATTATTATTATGGATACTAAGAGATCCCTGAAATATATTTATTGAGGATACCAAGAGATCCCCAGGATACTAGGAGATCCCCGACGATAAATATCCGGTTGTAGTTTGTACCTCTATTCTTTGATAGTGTTCGTCCGTTGCTACTGTTTTACTTATTTTTCTTGCTGGATACTTGCTGTGATTATACACATATTGTCTTCTCATTATCATATTGGTTATTATATTTTTCCTCAGTAGGGCCCTGACTTTCCTCGTCACTACTCCATCGAGGTTAGGCTTGGCACTTACTGAGTACCGCTGTGGTGTACTCATGCTACTCTTCTGCACACTTTTGTTGTGCAGATCCAGGTACATCAGGACAGGCTCATACTAGGTGATTCAGCAGCACTTTGGGAGACCTCGAGGTATGATTTGCTACGTCCGCGGATCCGGAGGCCCTCCTTCTATTCTGATAGTATTAGTAAATGGTTTCCCTCATTTCGTTGTTAGAAACTCTTTACATTTAGAGCCACAGTTGTATACTCTCCTTTTTAGTCTGTGTTGCCCGTGGGATTCTGGGTCTTGGTGGTGTTTTATACAGCTGTTTGACGGATGTATGTGCCAAGTGGCACGGATTACATTTCCTTTTTATATTATATTTCCACTATTCTTATTTAATGTTTATAAACTGGCATATTCTGCAACGTGTTAGGCTTACCTAGTCGTGGGAACTAGGTGCCGTCATGACATGTTCACGATTGGTGAACTAGGGTCGTGACAAGTTGGTATCAGAGCTCTAGATTCGTAGGTGTCATGGGACATAGGCCGGTTTATTAGAGTCTCGCTGATCGGTACAAAGATGTCTGTACTTATCTACGAGAGGCTATGTAACTGTTTAGGAAAAACATTTTCATTTCTTTGAATTCGTTGTCGTGCGATATTTTGATCCCAATTATAAATTTCTGACTTCTATTCTCTCACAGATGGTGAGGACACGTGCTACTTAAGAGGACCAGGCACCCGCGCCCCCTGCAGCCGCCGTCAGAGGCCGGGGCCGGGGTAGAGGCCGTGGACGCGCACGTGGTGCAGCCAGAGGCCACACGCGAGTTTCCGCTGAGGTACCGCTAGTAAATCCAGCCGGAGTTCAGACACCGATCACTCCTACCGCCACTACTACTCCAGCTGTTTAGGAGGCACTAGTATAGTTTATGAACGCGTATGCTACTTTGTCACAGGCAGGGTTACTTCCCCTTTCTGCAGCCACATCCCAGGCCGGGGCAGGAGTGCAGACTCCCACCGCCCGCACTCCTGAGCCTCGAGTGCATGTTGAGCAGGTCTTAGACATCACCCTTATTCGGCCTGCAGTACCAAGCTAAGCAAAAACAGTCAACCTAGCTATTTGTTTCAATAGGTTTTGCACTTCAAGATCACAAGTTAATCCAACTGAAGCAAGGAATTGGACTTCAATAGCAATAGACACTATCAAATCCAATAGCAAGGAATACCAAGATCAATTTTAGCTTAACATTCAGAAACAAAGTAGTAAGCAACGCGAGCCGAATTGATTCAAATCAATTAGCTCAGATGATCGAGTCAAATTTCAGCTACAACTCAAACTTTCTTCAAAATTTTAAGCACATAAAACTAACTTTCGACTTAGAAGAATCAAACCTGATGCCTTCTGAAATTCGATACGTATTGAAACATAGGGACGATGCATAGGCTACGCAGCTTCAAACTCAGTCCCAGAAACTGAAGTTGTTCTTCGAGCCTCAACACCAGAAAATTCGATTATTGAACAAACCTTCACCAAATCGAGCTCAAGCATTGGATTCTACTTCCGAACAGCATAAAAATCAAACTGCCAAAGATTAATTTCTAGAAACAATCACGAATTCAGAAGAATCCAGCTCGTCGTCCTTTTCGAAATTAAAAACGAAATTTTTAATCAAAACCCTAGACATTCAGATTCATCACTTTCATTCTTGGAGGTATTTGACGATACCAAAAATATTGTCGCACCAACTAAATCAACAAAACTTATGTGTAAAACCCTATTAACCCAATTTCAGAGAGTGAGAGAGAGGAATACGATAGAGAGGAAGATTCAACAGATTTCTTAGAGTGAACGAGAGAAGATCTTTCAAGAGAGTGGCTTTGCAATCGAAGAAGCTGTCTCTGAGGGTTCAGTGCAATCGATGAAGAAATCTCTGAGAGTTCAGTGAAATGGATCGAAGAAGCTCTGAGCTAGGGTTCTTAATTTGGGGCTATCATAAGCTATATTGGATGTATAGATATTTTAATGGAAAAAGGGAAAAATAGTCTTCTCACATAATATTTTCATTATTAAAACTATTCAAAAATAAAAAAAATAATGCTTCTTTTGGCGGGGAACAAAATTACGGGGGGAAAATAATGAGGGAAAAAATAACTGTTCCAATAGAAGTTTTTACAATAAAAGCGTTCCAGTAGATAATTTTATTGGGACGGTTTATATAGCCGTTGCGCCAGATGAAACTATGGCAACGGTGCATTTATAATTGCAACGGTTATATAGATTAAGTGTGCTTATATCACCAAAATGCTATTGTAACGGTTATAACCGTTACCATAGATGCTCTATGGCAACGGTTTAACAACCATTGCCAAAAAGACCGTTCCCATAGGGCCAATTTCTGGTAGTGATACGAGTCTAAGCATATAAGATTTATCAAATTCGGACTCTATTTGACAACTCAAATCCTTGTTTTTCTAAAGTTCAAGCCTAGGGCTAAAACCTCCATGAAATACCCCAAATTCCTCCATTTTCATGATATAATTGCATAATATTATCAATACTAATCATAGTTTAAGTTCATAGTTGATTACCTGATGATTTCCCTTGAGTTCCTCTTCAAAATCGCACAAATCGCATTTAAAGCCGAGACCCAAATGTGTGAAATGTTTCTGAAATTTTCTAACTTCTGATACATTTAATCTTCTGCGATTTTCGCTTCTACGGACAATTTCTGCCCCTGTGGAACCGCTTCTGCGAACCCAGACCTATTTGGCCATTTCCGCACTGCGATCCAAGGACCGCTCCTGCGGGTCCGCTTCTGCAGAATACCCTCCGCCTCTGCGGTCTTTCCCGCTTTTGCGGACTCGCCTATGCGATCACCAATCCGCTTCTGCGGATTTCCCCATCTCGCCCCTTGGCCGCTTCTGTGGTCTCAAACTCGCTCCTGCGACGCTGCCTCAGCGGACATGCTTCCGCTTCTGCGAAGCCAAGCGCCTCTGCGCTCCCATGTTCGCTCCTGCGGACTCGCTCCTATGCCCCCATTTCCGCAGGAGCAAAAACAACAGAGCCAGTGCACAAAGTCTGCAATTTTCCATATTTTCTCCTGTTTGACCATCCGAAAACACCCCGAGGTCCCAGGACCCCATCCAAACACACTAACACATCCCAATACCTTATTCGAACTTGCTCCAATCCTCAAAACACGTCTAACAACATTAAAATCCATAATTCACATCGAATTCAAGCCTAAATTCCTTAAAACATTTTGAATTACACAATCAATCAAAAACCCGACCAAACGACGTCCGAATGACCTAAACTTTTGCGGACATATCCAAAATCACATAACGAAGCTACAGAAATTGTCGGGATTCCATTCCGACCCCCGGATCAAAATCTCACCTACCGTTCGGATTTCGCCAAAATTCAACCTTAGCCAATTCAAGCCTATTTCTACACCGGACCTCCAAATTCAATTCGGATCGCTCCTCTAAGTCACATATCACCTCCCGGAACTAACCAAATCATCAGAATCCGATTCCGAGCCCTCTAACTAAATAGTCAACTCTAGGTTAACTTTCCATATTCAAGTTTCCTTCAAAAAGGCTATATGCCTCATTTTCAATCCAATTCACTCCTAACTCACCCGATAGACTCCAACACTGATATAAAAGCATAAAACATGTAATTACAACATAACGGGGTGGTAATTCCCGTGACGACGGGCCGGGTCATCACATTCTCCCCAACTTAAACAAACGCTCGTCCTCGAGCGTACCAGAGTGGTACTAGAAGCAACCCAATAGCTGAATGACCTTACCGAGCATATATTCGGGCAATCATACGTCACCCTATCTCACATAAGTCCGACAACACCATATAGCTGAAATTTCACGCTCCAACTGAACCATAATCCACATTGCACTTTCTGAAATCATATACCAAATCTGAATCCCCCATCTATACTCATAGTACACACGATCCATCTGTAATAGCCATACTCGCCACTCCGGGTGAGATAATATGATGTATCTAACAACCCAATCACTCGAGATGATAGTCTCTAGCCACAACAACTGGCCACAACAACCAAACACTAGCAGAAAGAACCCTTCTCATTAGCTAAAGCCTTAGTCCAACACCTTCATATACTGCCCACGGCAACCGAACACGCGATATATCGAATCCATCTCTCAGGTTACCCATTCACAATCCGTTTTCCCTTTTAACTGATACTACAATAGATTTCGCAGCCAAACCACGATATTACCTTTCTAACCAACTAAAATCACATATGCTCGCTCTCAATAATGACTCCAACGATCATTTCAATCATAACACACCGCACCGGTGACATGACACCTCAAACACCGGCCTAAGCCGCGACGAGCACTACATAGGCTCCAATTGAAACGTCTGAACACACTCGAATCATGACAGCTCAAATCATGACAACTGTCTCCAGCAAAAGAGTTGCAATTCAATTCCTCCGTGCCATCATAACATAGAACTGAGATCGCGTCTCGCATTATAGAAATAGAGTACCTGAATCCTCCTCGAGAGGTCATAACATCACGTGTCCTTTCCACGATTCGTGATTCTATCCAAACACTATTACTCATGAAGCACCTCAAGCTACCAAGCTCAAAACGGTTAGCCATGCACAGATCTAGGTCTTGAACCCAAGCAATCAACCTCACCCATGGTAAAACAATTAATGTATGCTATCAAATCCTGAAAGAACACAACCAATGTGCCATTCGCCAACCGATACTCAATACGGGCTTTTCCTCATAAGCGAGGAAGTATTGTATACCAGGTAGCATATAACTAACTATATTTTCACAATATTCTGTTGCGGCGTACAACCCGCTCCAATGACATACCCGTGGCAGCGTGCCACCCGATCCGGATACCATGCATGTGGCAGCGTGCCACCCGATCCAAATAACCCGTGGCGGCGTGCCACCCGATCCACGCATAAATCTCACAAAAGGAAACGCACATCGAGTCAAATTGCTCATTACAGTAAACATATATAGCCTCAAGCTCGGCCATAAGAAACGCATCTGACAAAGTTTCCCCAATACCGGAACTGAACCCATGGTAGAAACCTCTGCACTAATATCCGCCACGACGGCCCAACTGACAAAGCAATACCTGCCAGCCGTCCGCTGGTCCTGAATTACAACTACCCCGCTGGAGCTTACTCTGATGCACTCTGCCACGCAATTTGTACCATTCCATCCTAGTCCATATCACATTAGTCTAGACAACCTGACCCATGACAACAACTGAGCAATCAAGTATCATAATCCAAATTCGTCATATCAAGTAACGAGATAGCCACTAGGGCTTCCAATTTCCAATAACGGCTCAATGGTGCCGATACACACAATATACCACCGCTGCGTAGGCGGGTTACGAGAACTTCTAGTCTCCAACACATATATAACACATGAATCATCATGCCTGATTCCGTACTTCACCGTACAAATACATAAAGCACATCAAGCGTCCATTCATACCACAAAAGCCATTCAGAAATTTCCTTATGCCATTTACAACTCAATCATCACTGTCAATCTAACAAGAGGATACCACCACACCACTAAATATTATCAGTTTATATTACCTGGCCCTTTTTGGACCATATTCCTTGCCAATTCACTAGAATAGCTGTATAATTTTCCTTAATCACCAGAAAGATCGATTCTTAAATCACCTGCAGCTGCCCGCGCTGCTCAATAGTTTTAATGACTTCCCATATATTATGAACTGATCTCAAACCTTGAATATGCCATTATCAACTTTCCATATCACATCGCATATACCATACCACACCAGGATAACATAGAAATTCATATCCCCTTCCTACGATACAAACATCGGCGCACTCAACTAGTCAAGGCCTTTCATGATCCCATTTAAAGAAAACTCATTACACATTCCAAGCTTTGCATACCAACAGGAAATACACTCATTTTCAAACCACGGTAAAACACATCATAAACTATTTCTCCCAATTACATTGCATAAATTAAACTGCCAGGACTGAGTCCTTATTCCCATATCGAGTTACACAACTGCCAGCACTCAAAAGCTTTATTGCACATTATCTGCGAGACTCATTACTTCAAACATATACCAGGAATTAATTGTATTCCTTCTCATACCGTTTCGGTTTATTAACAGGTTGTTCCATTTAACCAGTTTCCCTTATAATTCATCTTTAATTTAATATTATCCCTTACTGTAACACCATAATACATCAACTCATGTTACCACACGAGACTCGTACGTAAGACCACACCGTCTAAGACTCATAGGCCGCTGAATACTCTCTCAATGTTTCCCAAAAGGACCACATTCTATAATACTTTATTTCGAAGAACTTCTTGCGATTTGAATTCATTATCATTACCTTCCAATACGGTTACATAGAATCCCATCATTCACATAATATAATACAAGTCTTGATCTCTTCTAACAAAACCACCGTCTTTAGTCACATGCACAATCTTAAGACACCTGACTGTTACAAGCAAAATCTTAAACACCGTAAAACAATTCTCTCGGGCATCATTCACCCTTATTCAGATGTAATTCAACTGTCTTATTGAACAGAACCACTCGCGCCTTGTTAGAACTCTGACACTGCAGATCATGATTACATACGGATACAATTAGCTATCTTTCTTTTCTTTACACCAAACATTCTTTACCAACACAAGTTCACAACATCCTAGTATTTCTTCACATCTACGAAGCACCATAACCTTTATCAAAATTTCCCAACATACCTAGAGACAGAGCCAACACAGCACACAACAGTGCAATCAGTTAATCAATAACAACCTCCCCAACTTAGCTCGGAGCCATACATCAAAGCATTTTTAGCCACTCATAGCATTCTTACTCTAATGATGCCACAAAGCTCTAGTTAGATTAAACTCAAGTCATTTACAAGCTTCGGCGGAGATTCAGATTATCATAAATATTAACTATTTTGTAGTTCTTGTATTCATTCACACACAACAGTTAAGCCTACTCTTTAGGTGACAAAAATCTTTTCTAAGTCCCAAATTTTCCAAAAATTTCGGCAAAGTTTCCTTTGTAAATTGGCCTATCCACCTGCCAGAAAATCACCAAAACCATCCTAGCAATACATTCACAACTCGACAAGACATCACAATGCATATCGACAACATTAGTCTCATTACTACACAAATCATATTATCATAATTGGTACATGAACATGCATTGTACATGCTCGAATCATAACACATATCAAATACCTTTCAATTACACATGAGGATCAACCCACCTACTTATTCTCAATTTAGCATTTCAGCACAATACATTCCACCAGGATACACATAGCATAATCAGTTTAGTCTTCCTGAGTTTGAACTCGTTCCACTACACATAAGGCACTTTACCTTTCAATTAAGAGATATGGTAATATTCAACATGCGCATAGCTCGGGGCTACACAAAAGATTAGATAAGAGTTGAATAATTAACAGCTCATCTTTTAGTAAGCCTCCCTAATACTCTACAGATCGGCATAAGGCCCCAAACATGGCTACTAGCCCAAATACATTGATATAAGCCCAGCCTCAGTCATTATACACAGTAATCTATCAATCGGGAAGGATCAAGTCCAAATTCCTAGTCACAATACCACCACGCTCGTCACATGACGCGTGTATCATCTCAGCATAGCACTGTATAGTGCTAGTACGGGGCTTCAAACCCTCAGTACATTGTTTACTACCACCACTCACAAAATCAGCACTTCGATGCTCAAGTCATAGACAAGGTCCAGCCTCAAGTCTTTCTGACTGGCCCAATATGAACTCACAGAGATTATGTCTCGCCCCTCAATCGGGGAAATCACAAGCCATAAAGCAATAATATTACTGAGCGCTCGATGAGTACACAACTGTGCGGAAGGAGTTTTCAAAAGTATATCTCAAGCTGAATCAAGTACGCACGATAAGAATTCCAAGAAGTGTGAAATGTTTCCTAAAGGTTCGCAGCCTCCCGAGGATAAGTACAGGCGTCCCCGTACCGATCCACAAGACTCTACCAACCTGCTCAAGACTCATGAGGCCTAGTAAACCTAGGCTCTGATACCAACTTGTCACGACCCCAAATCCGGTCGTGATGGCGCCCAGCACACTGCTAGGCCAGCCTGACCAATTAATAACAATAACAGAGCTAGGAGCTCACTTTATCCCTTTTAAACGCATCAAATCATAAAACAATAGTGATATATAAATCGAAAACGGGGAACCAAGTCCCAACACATACCAACTCCCAAAGACCGAAGGGTCAAGAGTCATGAGCCTCTAAAGAACATATGTATAATAAGGGTTATAACAGACTCAGTGCGGAAAGGAAAGACAACAAGATAAGAAATGAAAGCTAGAAAGGGAGTCAGGTCCTGCGGACGCTGCAGCTACCTCGACTATCCCGCACAATGCCTCCGAGCGGCTACCGAATCAGGTCTGCTGAGAGGTACCTGGATCTGCACACAAGGTGCAGGGAGTAAAATGAGTACTACCAGACTCAGTGGTAATAAACAAGGGTAAGACAGCGTAGATAAGAAATCCACAGTAAAGCACAATGTAAAGTTATACCAATACCCTGTAACAGTTCAATACCAACAGTAGAGAGCCAACAATATTAACAACAAGTACAACAGCTAGCAGGTGTAGCTAAATGCAATGCGATGCATGAAATGACCGCTACGGGGGGTAGCCCGATCCAATTTGTGTACCCGTGCTCACTGTGGGGGTTCAGACACCGGAGGGGCTCCTACAGCCCAAGCACAATATTACTGTGGCGTGTAGTCCGATCCAACATATATACCGCTACAACGCGCAGCCCGATCCTCTACCAGTCAGCTAATATGCAAATGCAGCCTCGCAGGCTCAAAAGTAGTTTTGAAAACTCTTTTATCATTTTTCAGTTGAAAACAGTAATATCAAGTTCCAGAGATTGGAAATAGCATGATAACAGAAATAGCTACGGACCGGTAGTAAACTAGCATGTCAATATCATAAGACAATGATAACGATCCTCGCGGGACCCAATAACTGGCTCACAGCCCACAAGTATACTCAACCATCCAAGAAAGAGGTTCAACAGCTCAAGAGTAGCCACTATCACAATATAGTATGCAACCATCCGAGAAGGAGGTTCGACGACTCAAGAATAGCCTAATATCATAACACAGTATCAACAAGTCGAACTAAGCCATAGTCCCCAATCACAATTGACCCCGCACTCACAAGAGAGTACGTGTCTTTCCGCTATACAGCGTCACAAAGTGGTATATCGGGGTTTCGAACCCGCTGGTCATCACCCACATCTATTATTCACCTCAATACAGCGCGACGACTACTCCGCGATGCCCTTTCCACGAGAATCAAGCTCCGCACGCGTAGAATCTGATCAAATAAGGTAGAAACACATCAAATTAGGCCAATGGAATGATACCCAGTCAAAACAACTCAATTTACACCAAAAATGACAAAGTTGCCAAAACCCGACTTCCGGTACGCTTCCTGAAAAATCACGAAAGTCACATATTCGGAACCCTCATCTCGATACGAGTCTAAGCATATAAGATTTACCAAATTTGGACTCCATTTGACCACTCAAATCCTTGTTTTTCTAAAGTTCAAGCCTCGGGCTAAAACCTCCATGAAATAGCCCAAATTCCTCCATTTTCATGATATAATTGCATAATATTATCAATACTAATCATAGTTTAAGTCCATAGTTGATTACATGATGATTTCCATTGAGTTCCTCTCAAAATCGCCCAAATCACCTCTAAAGTCGAGACCCAAATGTGTGAAATATTTCTCCAATTTTCTAACTTCTGATACATTTAATCTTCTGCGATTTTCGCTTCTGCAGACCATTTCCGCCCCTGCGGAACCGCTTGTGTGACCAAATGGTCGCTTCTGCGAACTCAGGCCTATTTGGCCATTTCCGCACCTACGATCCAAGGACCGCTCCTGCGGGTCCGCTTCGGCGGAATATCCTCCGCCTTTGCGGTCTTTCCGGCTTCTGCGGACAACAGTCCGCTCCTGCGGACTCGCCTATGCGATCACCAATACACTTCTGTGGATTTCCCCATCTCGCCCCTTGGCCGCTTTTGCGGTCTCAAACTCGCTCTTGCGACGCCGCCTCAGCGGAATTGCTTCCGCTTCTACAAAGCCAAGCGCCTCTGCGCTCCCAGGTCCGCTCCTGCGGACTCACTCCTATGCCCCCATTTCCGCTGGAGCGAAAACAACAGAGGCAGTGCACAAAGTCTGCAATTTTCCATATTTTTCTCCCGTTTGACCATCCGAAAACACCCCGAGGCCCTCGGGACCCCATCCAAACACACCAACACATCCCAATACCTTATTCGAACTTGTTCCAATCCTCAAAACACGTCTAACAACATTAAAACCCATAATTCACATCGAATTCAAGCCTAAATTCCTTAAAACATTCCGAATTACACAATCAATCAAAAACCCGACCAAACCACGTCCGAATGACCTGAAATTTTGCGGACATATCCAAAATCACATAACAAAGCTACAAGAATTGTTGGGATTCCATTCCGACCCCCAGATCAAAATCTCAACTACCGTTCGGATTTCACCAAAATTCAACCTTTGCCAATTCAAGTCTATTTCTACACCGGACCTCTAAATTCAATTCCGATCGCTCCCCTAACTCACAAATCATCTCCTGGAACTTCCCGAATCATCAGGATCCAATTCCGAGCCCTCTAACTAAATAGTCAACTCCGGGTTGACTTTCTATATTCAAGTTTCCTTCAAAAAGGCTATATGCCTCATTTCAATCCAATTCACTCCTAACTCACCCGATAGACTCTAAAACTGATATAAAAGCATAAAACATGTAATTATAACATAATGGGGTGGTAATTCCCGTGATGACGGGCCGGGTCGTCACACATATGATTCTATTGATTTTTATCAGATACTACACCTATGGAGTCCGATATTTGCGACAAGAGAGTTGTCTCTTAGCGATTTTGTATCGGAGTCGAGGTAAGTGGCTTGTGTAGCCTCGTGTGGGGGAATTTTCACCCCTAGGATATTATGTGATAGTTTAACTGTCTTGCGTGCGAGGTGACGGGCGTGTACATGCGCTGGTTGTTGAACATATACTTTACTTAAATTGTCCGATTGGTGATATCCCTACTCTTAGCTGATTAAATCGATACTCTTACCCGGTATTAGTTAGAAAAGCATGATTAGGTAGGATTTAACTGTCTAGTTGCCTAATTGTGTTACTTGAACTTCTTGATAATTGTTGGCACTATTTTCGGTGAAGTTGTGTTAAGCATATTATATTCTCTCTATGTATTCCTTTATTTGTTGTGTTTGTGGACTGCGGGTTCGATTCCCGGAGATCCCAGGGCTGTGGGTTCGATTCCCAGAGACCCCGAGTGGTATTGTTTGTGGACTGCAGGTTCGATTCCCGGAGATCCTGAGTTATTATTTGTGGACTACGGGTTCGATTCTCGGAGATCCTGAGTTATTGAGATATGGACTGTGGGTTCGATTCCCGGAGATCCTGAGTTATTGTTGTGGACCGCGGGTTCGATTCCCGGAGATCCCGAGTTATTGATATATTATTGAGATGTGGACTACGGGTTCGATTCCCGGAGATCCCGAGATTTATTGAGATATGGGTTGCGGGTTTGATTCCCGGAGACTCAGGGGTACTGTTAATGGGACTGTGGGTTCAATTCCCACAGGTCCTGGACTTGATAATTGAATTTTGTTACTTGTTGTTAGCTTAATTGTAGATGGTTGTAGCAATCACTTTATTATTGTTAATTCGGAATTATTATCCTTTAAACCACTTATTATTGTTACTATCATTTTGTTATTGTTTCTCTCAGTAGGGCCCTGACCTTCCTCGTCACTACTCCATCGAGGTTAGGCTTGGCACTTACTGAGTACCGCCGTGGTGTACTCATGCTACTCTTCTGCACACTTTTGTTGTGCAGATCCAGGTACATCAGGACAGGCTCATACTAGGTGATTCAGCAGCTCTTTGGGAGACCTCGAGGTATGATCTGCTACGTCTGCGGATCCGGAGGCTTTCCTTCTATTCTGATTGTACTAGCAGACATTTTTCCATCATTTCGTTGTTAGATACTCTTCACACATAGAGCCACAGTTGTATATTCTCTTTTAGTCTGTGTTACCCGTGTGATTCCAGGTCTTGGTGGTGTTATATATAGTGTGTTTTGACGGGTGTATGTGCCAAGCGACACGGATTACATTCCCTTTTATATTATTTTTTTCCGCTATTTAATATTTAATGTTCATAACTTGTATATTCCGCAATGTGTTAGGCTTACCTAGTCGTGGGGACTGGGTGCCATCACGACATGTTCACGATTAGTGAACTAGGGTCGTGACATGGAGTCACAAGTCTAGAGCCTCTAACAAAACCCAACAAAAGTAGAGAATACTGTATGGAAATACTCAAGTCTGAACATAAAATAGCAACTGAAAAGAGGAAGAGAAGCTAGGTTCTGCGAACGTCGGCAGCTTCCTCAGCAACTCGGTATGACTCTGCAAAAGCTGGAAATGCTCGTCTACTGCTCCTGAGTACCCGAGTCTACACACAAAAGGTGTAGGGAGTAGGGATGGGTACTAAGTACTCAGTGAGTAATAAATATATATAAGCACCTGAAAGTAGGAAATCCACAGAATACCACAATATGAAGCTAAACTACAGTCCGATCCTCCTACGAACTAGCACCAACAGTACAATATAGCTACCACAGAATAATTCAACAAATAAAAATGCAATGCAATGCACGTAACCACTACGGCGTGTAGCCCGATCCATTTAACATTGACGGCGCTCACTAGGGTGTGTACAGACTCCGGAGGGGCTCCTACAGCCCAAGCGCAAATACCGCTACGGCGTGCAGCCCAATCCTCATATCATAATAACCGCTGCGGCGTGCAGCCCGATCCATCCTCAATCCACAATAATCAGATAAGTCACAAAACAGCTCAATTTGCTTATTTCCACATTCCAGTTCATAATTTATGAAAAATACTTTAACTTTTATTTAATTTTTGCAAAACAGGTGACTCAGCATTTCAATACTGTGATTTCAAAACCAGGACTGAGATCAGTAATTAAGCAACTATATCTATCACATATATACTATCCCCTAATGATACTACAGGTCGGCACAAGGCCCCAAACAAGGCTTACAGCCCACAAAAATGTGAAAAACAGTGTTTTTCCATCACTAATAGCATATTTTCCATATCAGGGATGGACCAAGTCTCAATCCCTAGTCACAATTAATCCCGTACCTGCCATGGGGTGCGAGCCACGCCTTACTAGCGTCACAATGTGCTAAGCCGGGGTTTCGAACCCTCAGGCTACCATATACACAAACTACTCACCTCGAGCCGGTCGTAGACTCGTCCGCAATGACTTTTCCTTTAGAATTTGCTGCCTCGCGCGTATAATCTATTCAAACCACAATAATTATGTCATTTACGGGTCAAAGAAACATAACCCATACATGAAAAATGCATAAATACGCTAAGTTGGTAAAACCCGACCCCAGGCCCGCTGTCCGAAAAATTGACAAACTTATACCAACGCGATCCTCGTCTCGCCACGAGTCCGTGCATATAAAATTTATCGAAATCGGAATTCGAATGGCCTTTCAAAACTCAAAAATTTGTTTTCAATAGCTAGGCCATAATTCTTCACTGTTTCTACCCAATTCCATGAAGATTGATGTTAATTCTACCATAAATTTATGTTTTTGAGTCAAGAAGCTTACCTCCGATGATTACCCGATGAAATCCCAGCGTTTTCCCGTGAGTTCTTCTCTCTAGGGCTCAAAATATGTGTTTTTGGTGTATAATCCCGCGACTGGTCTGTTCTAGTTTTTAATTTCACTGTCAGCCATTTTTTGCTCTACGCGTTCGCGATGGGTCTCCCGCGAACGCGATGCTCCGCTCAATTAAGTCATCGCGAATGCGACGTCAGGTCACGCGAACGCGAAGCTATCCCCTTTCTCTTCTACGCGATCGCAACTCCCAATCACACGAATGCGAAGCTTAACCCCACATTGCCTACACGATCGCGTAGGTCTTCACGCGAACGCGACGCATTGGCCTGCCTGGCCTTCGCGAACGCGACTGCCTTCACGCGAACGAGAAGGCTTAATTTCAGCTGCACTGACCTGCAAATTTTCTGCAGGTTTTTCCAAGTCTAAAATGCCCGGATGATGGTCCGAATTCATCACGAGGCCCCCGAGACCCCAACGAAAACCACCAACCTACTCCAAAACATAATACAAACTTGTTCCAATCACAAATAACACCATCCTAAACATCAAAATCACCATTTTCACACGGATTCAAGCCTAAGTTTCTTCAAAACTTTCGAAGCTAACATTCAATCCAAAACCCGATCAAACGATGTCCGAATGACATGAAAATTTGTAGACATATCCAAAATCACATAACGAAGATACAAAAATTGTCGGAATTCCATCTCGACCCCCGGATCAAAAATCTCACCTACCGTCTAGATTTTGCCAAAATTCAACCTTAGTCAATTCAAGCCTAAAACTACACCGCACCTCCGTATTCGATTCTGATTGCTCCAATAATTCATAAATGATCCCCCCGAAACTAGTCAAATCATCAGAATCCGATTCTGAGCACTCTAACTCAATAGTAAACTCCAGGTTGACTTTCCATATTCAAGCTTCCTTCAAAAAGGCTATTTGCCTCATTTTCAACCCGAATCACTCCTAACTCACCCGATAGACTCTAACACTGATATAAAAGCATAAAATATGTAAATGCAAGGCAACGAGGTGGTAATTCCCGTAACTACGGGCCGGGTCATTTCATTCTCCCCAACTTAAACAAACGGTCGTCCGCAAGCGGGTTAAGAAACATACCTGGAGTATCAAATAAGTGTGGATATCTGCTCCGCATCTCCTGCTCAGTCTCCCAAATTGCTTCCTCCACGGGACGACCATCCCTACTGCACTTTCACTGAAGCTATGTCCTTGGATCTCAGCTTACGAATCTGTCGACCCAAAATGGCTGCCGGCTCCACATCATAGGTCAAGTCCTCATCTAACTGTATCGTGCTGAAGTTTAACACATGAGACGGGTCTCCAAAATACTTCCGAAGCATAGATACATGTAACACCGGGTAAACTCCCGACTAACTGGGTGGAAAAACAAGTATATAGGCCACCTACCCAACTTTCCTAAGCACCTCAAAAGGTCCAATGAACCTTGGGCTCAACTTTCCTTTCTTTCCAAACCTCATAACGCCCTTCATAGGCAAAACCTTCAGCAACACCTTCTCACCTACTAAATATGACATATCTCGGACCTCCCAGTCCGCATAACTCTTCTGACGCGACTGAGTTGTGCGAAGTCTCTCCTGAATCACCTTCACCTTGTCTAAGTCATTTTGAACTAACTCTGTCCCCATCAACCTAGCCTCACCGGGCTCAAACCAACCGACTGGAGACCTACACCGCCTCCTATATAAAGCTTCTTACGGTGCCATCTGAATGCTGGACTGGTAGCTATTATTATAAGCAAACTCCACGAGAGGCAAGTAATTAGCCCATGAACCACCAAAGTCAATAACGCAAGCACGCAACTTGTCCTCCAGTATCTGAATAGTACGCTCAGACTGCCCATCCGTCTGTGGATGAAATGATGTGCTCAGCTCTACCTGTGAACCCAACTCTCGCTGAAATGTCCTCCAGAACTGAGAAGTGAACTGGGTACCTCTGTATGATATAATAGAAATGGGAACTCCATGCAATCTTACGATCTCACGGATGAATATCTCTGCCAACCGCTCCGAGGAGTATGTAGTACACACTGGGATTAAGTTAGCTGACTTGGTCAGCCTATCCACAACCACCCAAACTGAATCAAACTTCCTCGCTGTCTAAGGGAGTCCACTAACAAAGTCCATAGTAATCCTTTCCCATTTCCACTCAGGAATATCAATACGCTGGAACACACCATCAGGTCTCTAATGCTCATACTTGACCTGCTGACAGTTTAGACACCGAGCCACATGATTCACAATATCATTCTTTATCTTCCTCCACCAGTAATGCTGTCTCAAATCCTGATACATCTTCGCGGCTCCTGGGTGAATAGAATACCGCGAGCTGTGGGCCTCTTCTAATATCATCTCACGAAGGCCATCAACATTGGGCACACATATCCGGCCCTGCATCCGCAACACACCATCACTATCAATAGGGACATCTATGGCATCATCATGCTGAACTCTGTCCTTAAGGATAAGTAAGTGTGGATCATCATAATGGCACTCTCGAATACGATCATATAAAGAAGAACGAGCTACTACACAAGCCATCACCCGACTGGGCTCAAAAATATCCAGCCTCGCCATCTAATTAGCTAACGCCTGAACATGAACTGCAGGGGGTCTCTCCTCAACTGGAATATACGCCAAGCTACCCATGCTAACAGCCTTCCGTCTCAATGCATCAACCACTACATTGGCTTTCCCGAGATGGTACAAAATGGTAATATCATAGTCCTTAAGCAATTCAAGCCATCTCCACTGCCTCATATTGAGATCTTTCTGCTTAAACAAATGCTGAAGGCTACGGTGGTCTGTATATACATCATAAGATACACCATACAAGTAGTGCCTCTAGATTTTCAATGCATGAATAATAGCAGCTAACTCTAGATCATGAACAGGGCAGTTCTTCTCGTGGGGCTTCAGCTGAAGAGAAGCATATGCAATAACTCTGCACTCTTGCATCAACACCCAATCGATCCCAACTCAGGAAGCATCACAATATACCGTATAAGACCCCGAAGCTGATGGCAACACAAGTACTGGAGCTGTGGTCAAAGCCTCCTTGAGCTTCTGAAAGCTCTCCTCACATTCATCAGACCACACAAATGGAGCATTCTTCTGTGTCAGCTTCGTCAAAGGTGAAGCAATAGATGAGAAACCCTAAACAAACCGGCGGTAATAGCCTTCCAAGCCGAGAAAACTCCGAATCTCAGTAGCTGAGGAAGGTCTGGGCCAATTTTGCACTGCCTCGACCTTCTGTGGATCAACCCGAATGCCATCACTGGACACTACATGTCCCAAAAAGGTCATAGTATCAAGCTAGAACTCACACTTAGTGAATTTTGCATAAAGCTTTTCTTCTCTCAACCTCTGTAATACCACCCTCAAGTGTTGTGCATGCTCCTCCTGGCTGCGTGAATACACCAGAATATCATCAATAAACACAATCACAAAAGAATCAAGGTACGGTCGAAATACACTATTCATCAAGCGCATGAATGCTGCTGGGCATTAGTCAGCCTAAAAGACATCACCAGGAACTCGTAGTGCTCATATCACATTCTGAACGCTATCTTCATAATATCTGAGTCCCTGATCTTCAACTGATGATAGCCCGATTGAAGATCAATCTTATAAAATACACTAGCTCCCTGGCGCTGAACAAATAGGTCCTCAATACGAGGCAATGGGTATTTATTCTTCATTGTTACCTTGTTCAGCTGCCTGTAATCAATGCACATTCTCATTGTGCCATCTTTCTTCTTCACGCACAATACTGGTGCACCCCAAGTTGACATACTCGGGCGAATGAAACCCTTATCTAAGAGTTCCTCAAGCTGCTCTTTCAATTCTTTCAACTCTGCTGGTGCCATGTGATAGGGAGGAATAGAAATGGGTTGAGTGCCCAGCACCAAGTCAATACCAAAGTCAATATCCCTGTCAGGCGGCATGCCCGGCAGGTCTGCTGGAAATACATCCGGAAACTCTCTCACAATGGGGACTGAATCAAGACTAGGTGTCTCAGCCTCGACATCTCTAATGAATGTCAAATAAGATAAACAACCCTTCCCAATCATTTGTTGGGCCTTTATATAGAAATTGCCTTGTCGGGCACATAATCATTCAAGCCACGCTACTCGACCCTCGGATTACCTGGAATAGCTAGTGTGACTGTCTTGGCATGACAGTCCAGAATCGTATGGTAAGGAGATAGCCAATCCATGGCTAGAATCACATCGAAATCTACCATGCCCAATATCAATAAATCAACTCGGGTCTCCAGACCCCTAATAGTAATAAGACAACATCGATATACCTGATCCACAACAACAGTATCCCCCATCGGGGTATACACATCTACGAGCAAATCAAAAATACCACGAGTCATACCCAAATGATATACAAAATAAGTAGAAACATAGGAATAGGTGGATCCAGGATCAAATAAGACAGAAGCATCCATGTGGCAGACTGAGATAATACCTGAAATGACAGCATCCGAGGCACTAGCGTCCTTCCTATCCGGAAGAGCATAGAAACAAGTCTGGCCTCCGCCAGTACGATCCTCGCCCCTAGGGCGACCTCTGGCTACCTAGCCACCACTCCTAGCTGACTGTGCTGGTGCTGAAGAAACAAGAGTAGAAGACGAGGGTTGATCCCTCTGCTGAGACCGCCTATGAAGCCACTGAGGACACTCTCTCTTGATATTGCCCAAGTCACCGCACTCAAAACAACGGCCCAAAGATGGAAGAAGGGGCTGCTGAGGACCCCTCGCTGCAGATGAATCATGTGCTGAGGAAGCAGGAGCAGAGCTTTGGGCTGGAAGGGCACTCAATGCAGGCTGACTTTGCTGACGACCCTGCTGACCCTGATGGCCCTGACGACCACGATCTGATGAAACTTCACTGGACTCTACACGTCCAGACTGATGAGATCTGAAAGAACGACCCCTGCTATGCTGAGGCTGGCCCCTAGACGGAGCACCACTGTAACTGCCAGTACCACGAGGCCGCTTAGCCTCTCTCTCCTCACGCTCTCTACGGCGATCTATCTCAATATGACGGGCATCATCAACCACCTCCTCAAAGGTAACTGCCAAAGCTCTCTCTCTGGTCATCAATATATGGATGGGATAGATAAGACCATCTATAAATCTCCGGATCCTCTCTTTGTCCGTTGGAACCATCCACATGGCATGGTGGGCTAGCTGTGTGAATCTCATCTCATACTGAGTAACCGACATATCCCCTTGCTTCAGCCACTCAAACTGACGACGCAGCTCTTCTCTCTGGGACTGAGGCACATATTTCTCCAAAAATACCGTGGAGAACTGCTGCCAAGTGAGGGGCGCTGCCCTAGCGGGCCTACCCCTCTCAAAATCCTCCCACCACTAAAATGCTGCACCTGTGAACCGAAAAGTGGTGAAAGCAACACCGCTGGACTCCAGAATACCCGCGGTGCAAAGCATAGAGTGACATTTATCAAGAAAACCCTGGGCGTCCTCGCCCTCAGCACCATTGAATGTCGGAGGCTGTAGCCTCTCAAACCTCTCCAAATGACGCTGCTCATCGTCGGGCATAACTGGAAACACATGAGTAGGAGCTGGTGCAACGGGTGCAACTGGCTGAGCTGGAGCTGCCCCAGGTGCCTGAATACCCCGTACTACCGGCTCGGGTGTGCGAACCACGGGGGTCTGATTCCCTCCCCCTACATGTGAAGTAGACGCTACAGTAGAGGCTGCAACCTGAGCCAAGCCAGTGCATACTGATAGAATCTGAGCCAAAGTCTCCTGAAGACCCGGTATCACAATAGCAATTGCCGGTGCCTGAACCTGAGTTGCCGGAGCATCTGTAGCTGGAACATGATCCTGAACCTGGGCCACCGGTGCTGGAATCTGACCCTGAGTCTGGTCAGCCGATGGGTCAGTAGGTGCTGGTACTGCTGCCCTACCTCTACCACGACCATGACCTCTGGGTGCCAATGGTGGTCGTCCGCCACGTCCGCCACATCCACCACGTCCGCTAGCAAGTGTTCTCGCCATCTGCGAGAGAATAGAATGTGGAAAAATTTAGTTTCACGATAACACAAACCTCACGATATGAATTCAAGAAAGTGAGGTTTTTCTTAAAGTTCCGTAGCCTTCCGAGGAGCGATCCGCGAAAGATTACTAAACCGGCTCATGACTCGCGAGTCCTAGTAACCTAGGCTCTAATACCAACTTGTCACGACCCAAATCCGGTCGTGATGGCGACCAACAATTAAGTTAGGCCAGTCAGACCAACAATTGTTTATCATAATGAATATCATTCCCAAATGGACAACTCAAAAGAACATATGAGTCAAAGAACTCCAATAATAATAAAATGAACAAAGTATTGAGAAGTGCGAAAGCAACTGACACTTCGAAAGATCCGGAGTCACAAGTCTAGAGCCTCTAACAAAACCCAACAAAAGTAGAGAATATTGTACGGAAATACTCAAGTCTGAACATAAAATAGCAACTGAAAAGAGGAAGAGAAGAGAGGTTCTGCGAACGTCGGCAGCTACCTCAGCAACTCGGTATGACTCTGCAAAAGCTGTAAATGCACGACAGACTAAGTACTCAGTGAGTAATATTCCACAGAATACCATAATATGAAGCTAAACTACAGTCCGATCCTCCTACGAACTAGCACCAACAGTACAATACAGCTACCACAGAATAATTCAACAGATAAAGATGCAATGCAATGCATATAACCGCTACGGCATGTAGCCCGATCAATTTAACGTCGACGATGCTCACTGGGGGTGTGTACAGACTCCGGAGGGGCTCCTACAGCCCAATCGCAAATACTGTTGCGGCGTGCAGCTCGATCCTCATATCATAATAACTGCTGCGGCATGTAGCCCGATCCATCCTCAGTCCATAATAATCAGATAAGTCACAAAACAACTCAATTTGCTTATTTCCAGATTTCAGTTCATAATTTATGAAAAATACTTTAACTTTTACTTAATTTTTGCAAAACAGGTGACTCAGCATTTCAATACTGTGATTTCAAAACCAGGACTGAGATCAGTGATTAAGCAGGTATATCTATCACATATATACTATCCCCTAGGGATACTATAGGTCGGCACAAGGCCCCAGACAAGGCTTACAGCACACAAATATGTCAAACACAGTGTTTTTCCATCACTAATAGGATATTATCCACATCCGGGATGGACCAAGTCTCAATCCCCAGTCACAACTAATCCCGCACCTGCCACGGGGTGCGAGCCACACCCTACTAGCATCACAATGTGTTAAGCCGGGGTTTCGAACCCTCAAGCTACCATATACACAAACTACTCACCTCTAGCCGGTCGTAGACTCGTCCGAAATGCCTTTTCCTTTAGAATTCACTGCCTCGCGCGTAAAATCTATTCAAACCACAATAATTATGTCATTTATGGGTCATAGAAACATAACCCAACTCAATTTACATGAAAAACACATAAATACGCTAAGTTGGTAAAACTCGACCCCGGGCCCGCTGTTAGAAAAATTCAGAAACTTATACCAACGCGATCCTCATCTCGCCATGAGTCCGTGCATATAAAATGTATCGAAATCGGAGTTCAAATGGCCTTTCAAAACTCAAAAATTCGTTTTCAATACCTAGGCCATAATTCTTCACAGTTTCTACCCAATTTCATGAAGATTGATGTTAATTCTACCATAAATTTATGTTTTTAAGTCAATAATCTTACCTCCGATGATTACCCGATGAAATCCCAGCATTTTCCGGCGAGTTCTTCTCTCTAGGACTCAAAATTTGTGTTTTTGGTGTATAATCCCGCGACTGGTCTGTTCTGCTTTTTAATTTCACTGTCAGCCATTTTTTGCTCTACGCGTTCGCGATGGGTCTCCCGCGAACGTGATGCTCCGCTCAACTAAGTCATCGCGAACGCGACGTCAGGTCACGCGAAGGCGAAGCTGTCCCCTTTCCCTTCTACGCGATCGCGACTCCCAGTCACGTGAACGCGAAGCTTCACCCTACATTGCCTACGCTATCGCTGTCACGACCCTAGTTCACCAATTGTGAACATGTCGTGATGGCACCCAATCCCCACGACTAGGTAAGCCTAACACGTTGCGGAATATACAAGTTATAAACACCTAAATAAGAAACAACGGAAAAATAGCATAAAAAGATATGTAATCCATGCCGTTTGGCACATACATCCGACACAGTAAATAAAACACTACCAAGATCCGGAACCCCACGGTAACACAGACTAAAAGAGAAATACAACTGTGGCTCTATATGTAAAGAGTATCTAACAACGAAATGAAGAAAAATGTCAACTAGTACTATTAGAATAGAAGGAAAGCCTCCGGATCTGCGGACGTAGCAGATCATACCTCGAGGTCTCCAGAAAGCTGCGGAAATCACCTAGCACGAGCCTGCTCTGATGTACCTGGATCTGCACAACAAAAGTGTGCAGAAGAGTAGCATGATTACACCACGGCGGTACTTAGTAAGTGCCAAGCCTAACCTCGATGGAGTAGTGACGAGGAAGGTCAGGGCCCTACTGAGAAACAATAATATAATGATGATAAAAAAATAAACAGTTTAAATGATAATAATTTCCGAAATAACAACATTAAGATGATTACTGCAACTGTCTACAATTAAGCTAACAACAAATAACCAATTCAAATAAACAAATCCAGGATATGTGGGAATTGAACCCACAGTCCCATACTCAGTACCTCTAGGTCTCCGGGAATCGAACCCGCAGCCCATGTCTCAATAATATCTCAATAACTCAGGATCTCTGGGAATCGAACCCGTAGTCCACATTTCAATAAATATCAAGATCTCGGGAATCGAACCTGTAGTCCACATTTCAATAAATATCAAGATCTCGGGAATCGAACCCGTAGTCCACATTTCAATAAATCTCAGGATCTCGGGAATCGAACCCGTAGTCCATATTTCAATAATCTCAGGATCTCGGGAATCGAACCCATAGTCCACATTTCAATAATCTCAGGATCTCGGGAATCGAACCCGTAGTCCATATTTCAATACAAGTAAAGGAATACACAGAGAAAAGTATAATATGCTTAACTATAACTTCGCCGATAGACAGCGCCAGCGATTACCAAGAAAACTCAAGTAAGACAATTAGGCAACTAGACAGTTAAACACTATCTAATCATGCTTTTCTAACTACTACCGGGTAGGAATTTCGAAGTTAACAGCTAAAAACAGGAATATCACTCATTGAACATTTTGAGTAAAATATGTGTTCAACAACCAGCGCATGTACACGCCCGTCACCTCGCGTACAAGGCATTTAAAGTATCACAATAATATCCTAGGGGTGAAAGTCCCCCACACGAGGTTAGACAAGCCACTTACCTCAATTCCGGTACAAAACCGCTAAGAAATAACCCTCTTGCCGCGAATGTCGGCCTCCACAAGTGTAGTATCCGATAAAAATCAATAGAATCACATCAAAATAGGCCAATTGGGCATTACCCAATCAAAACAACTCAAAATACACCAAAACCTACAAGTTGCCAAAATCCGACTTTCAGTACGCTTATCGAAAAATCACAAAAATTATATATTCGGGTTCCTTATCTCAATACGAGTCTAGGCATATAAAATTTACCAAAATCGGACTCCATTTGCCCACTCAAATTAGAGATTTTCTAACATTTAGGCCTAGGGCTAAAACCCACATTTAATCCCCCATTTTCAGTGAAATAATCACGGATTTCATGATAAACCAACGAATTAAGGTCAAGAAACTTACCCCCGATGATTTCCCGATGATATCCCAGCGTTTCCCCTTCAAAATCCTCTCTTGGAGCTCAAAAATGGCGTTTTTGTGTATGGGGGTCGCGGGTGTTATGTTCTGAACTTAACCTCACTGCCAGACCCCATTGCTCATCGCGTTCGCGTTACTTTTCACGCGTTCGCGATGAACAGCCCAACTACCTCTTCGCGAACGCGACGCCATCCCACGCGTTCGCGATACTCAGCTCCAGTTTACCCTTCGCGAACGCGACGCTCCACCACGCGTTCGCGATGAACAATCTCCCAGCCGCCGGGTCCTTCCTCTACGCGAACGTGTACACTCCCACGCGAACGCGAAGCTCTCCTCTTTTCTTCTACGCGATCGCGACCCCAAGTCACGCAAACGCGAAGCTTCACCTTAACTTACCTACGCGAACGCGACACCCCTTATCGCGAACGCGATGCTTTACTCTGCCAAGCCTTCGCGAACGTAGCCCATGCCTCGCAAACGCGAAGGCTTAATGCCTGGGCAGAAACCTGCAATTTTACAGCAGGCCTTTTCCAAGTTCAAATGCCCGATCGATGGTCCGAAATCCTCCCGAGGCCCCCGGGATCCCAACGAAAACCACCAACATATTCCAAAACACGATACGAACTTGTTCCAATCATAAAAACACCATCCTAAACATCAAAATCTCCAATTACACATGGATTCAAGCCTAAGTTTCTTCAAAACTTTCAAAACTAACATTCGATCCAAAACCCAACCAAACGACGTCCAAATGACCTGAAAATTTGCGGACATATCCAAAATCACATAACGAAGCTACAGAAATTGTCAGAATTCCATTCCGACCCCCGAATCAAAATCTCACCTATCGTTCGGTTTCGCCAAAATTTCAATCTTCGGCATTTCAAGCCTAATTGAGCTACGGACCTCCAAAATACATTCCGAATGCGCTCCCAACCCCGAAATCACCTAACGGAGCTAATGGAACCATCAGATTTCCGTTCCGAGATCATCTTAACATTGTTCCGGCTACGGACCATTTTCTAGCTTTAAAGCTCTCATTTAGGGACTAAGTGTCCCAAAATGCTCCAAATTTCAGAACCGACTCTCCCGGAAAACCACAATAGCAGAAATGAACTTAGGGGAACAGTTAAATTAGGGATTGGGGCGTAATTTTCTAAAATGACCGGTCGGGTCGTTACATCTTCCCACACTTAAAGATTCGTTCGTCCTCGAACGAGCATAGAAAACATACCTGGAGTAGTGAAAAGATGAGGGTACTGGCTGCGCATATCCTGCTCGGTCTCCCAAGTCGCCTCCTCGACCGGCTGGCCCCGCCATCGAACTTTAACCGAAGCGATGTTCTTTGACCTTACCTTTCTGACCTGCCTGTCTAGAATGGCTACTGGCTCCTCAACATAAGACAGATCCTTGTCTAGCTGAACAGATATGAAATCCAACACATGCGACGGGTCACCATGGTATCTCCGGAGCATGGAGACATGAAATACGGGGTGAACTCCGGCTAGGCTGGGAGGTAAGGCCAACTCATAAGCAACCTCCCCAACACGCCTCAAAATATCAAAAGGGCCAATAAATATAGGACTCAGCTTTCCTTTCTTCCCAAACCTCATAACGCCCTTTATGGGCGAGACTCGAAGTAGAACCCGCTCACCAACCATAAAAGCCACATCGCGAACCTTCTTGTCCGCATAACTCTTCTGTCTAGACTGGGCCGCACGAAGTCTGTCCTGAATCACCTTGACCTTGTCCATAGCCTCCTGAACCATATCAGTACCTAGCAACCTGGCCTCGAACGGCTCAAACCAACCCATGGGAGACCTGCACCTCCTACCATATAGGGCCTCGTACGGTGCCATCTGAATACTAGACTGGTAGCTGTTGTTATAAGCAAACTCCGCCAGTGGCAAGAAGTGATCCCATGAACCTCCAAACTCAATCACGCACGCACGGAGCATATCTTCCAGAATCTGAATAGTGCGCTCGAACTGTCCATCAGTCTGGGGGTGAAATGCTGTGCTCAGCTCCACCCGAATACCTAACTCCTGCTGTACGGCTCTCCAGAACCGTGAAGTGAACTGAGTGCCTCTATCTGAAATGATGGAAACTGGAATACCATGCAGCCAAACTATCTCTCTGATATAGATCTCCGCCAGTCGCTCCGATGAATATGTAGTGCTCACCGGTATAAAATGGGCGGACTTGGTCAGCCGATCCACAATGACCCAAATGGAATCAAACTTCCTAACCGTCCGTGGAAGTCCGGATACAAAGTCCATGGTAATGCTCCCATTTCCACTCGGGAATCTCGATCTGTTGCATCAATCCACCCGGACGCTGATGCTCATACTTCACCTGCTGGCAGTTGAGGCATCTGGAAACATAATCAACTATATCCATCTTCATCCGCCTCCACCAGTAATGCTGTCTCAAGTCCTGATACATCTTCGCGGCTCCCGAATGGATGGAATACCGCGAGCTATGGGCCTCTGCTAGAATCAGCTCTCGAAGATCATCTACATTGGGCACACAGATGCGCCCCTGCATCCTCATAACTCCATCATCTCCGATGGTAACATCTCGAGCATCACCACGCCGAACTCTATCCCGAAGGACAAGCAAATGAGAGTCGTCGAACTGACGCTCCCTGATGCGGTCAAATAGAAAAGACCGAGAAACCACACATGCCAGAATCCGGCTGGGCTCCGAAAGATCCAGTCTAACAAACTGTCTAGCTAAAGCCTGAACATCCATCGCCATAGGCCTCTCTGAAACTGGTAGATATGCTAAACTCCCCAAACTCTCTGCCCGACGACTCAAGGCATCGGCAACCATATTAGCCTTGCCCGGATGATAGAGAATAGTAATATCATAGTCCTTTAGTAGCTCCAACCATCTCCTCCTGACGCATATTCAGGTCCTTCTGCTTAAGCAAGTGCTGCAAGCTCCGGTGATCAGTGTAGATCTCACAAGGAACCCCATATAAATAATGACGCCAAATCTTCAAGGCGTGAACAATGGCAGCTAGCTCCAAATCATGAACAGGGTAATTCTTCTCATGCACCTTCAGCTGTCTTGACGCGTAGGCAATCACCCTACCGTCCTGCATCAGTACCGCACCGAGTCCAACTCGTGAGGCATCACAATATACAGTATAGGACCCCGAACCTGTAGGCAACATCAATATAGGGGCCGAAGTCAAAGCTCTCTTGAGCTTCTGAAAGCTCGCCTCACACTCGTCTGTCCACTGAAAAGGGGCACCCTTTTGGGTCAATCTAGTCATAGGTGCTGCAATCGAAGAGAACCCTCTACGAAACGACGGTAATAGCCCGCCAAACCAAGGAAACTGCGAATCTCAGTAGCGGAGGAGGGTCTGGGCCAACTCTGCACGGCCTCCACCTTCCTCGGATCTACTCGAATACCGTCACTCGATACCACGTGGCCCAAAAATGCCACTGAACTCAACCAGAATTCACATTTAGTGAACTTGGCATAAAGCTGCTTCTCCCTCAGAATCTGAAGCACTATCCTCAAATGCTGCTCGTGCTCTTCTCGGCTCCGGGAATATACTAGAATATCATCAATGAAGACAATCCCGAACGAGTCCAGATAAGGCCTGAACACACTGTGCATCAAATGCATAAATGCTGCTGGGGCATTAGTCAGCCCAAAAGACATCACGAGGAACTCATAGTGACCATACCGGGTCCTGAAGGCAGTCTTCGGGATATCTGACTCCCGAATCTTCAGCTGGTGATACCCAGAGCGCAAATCAATCTTAGAAAACACTTGTGCGCCCTGTAGCTGGTCAAATAAATCATCAATGCGGGGCAAAGGATACCGGTTCTTCACTGTAACCTTGTTCAGCTGACGATAGTCAATACACATACGCATAGAACCGTCCTTTTTCTTCACAAATAACACAGGAGCACCCCAAGGCGAAACACTGGGTCGAATGAAACCCTTACCCAATAACTCCTGTAACTGATCCTTCAACTCCTTCAACTCAGGAGGAGCCATACGGTATGGTGGAATAGAAATGGGCTGAGTGCCCGGCAACAAGTCAATAGCAAAGTCAATATCTCTGTCGGGCGGCATGCCCGGAAGATCAACTGGAAATACATCAGCAAAGTCACGTACCACATGAACAGAATCAATAGAGGGAGTGTCAATACTGACGTCCCGCACATAGGCTAGATAAGCAGCACACCCCTTCTCAACCATACGCTGAGCTCCGAGAAAAGAAATAACACGGCTAGGGGTGTGATCTAGAGTACCACTCCACTCAATACGTGGAATGCCTGGCATAGCCAGCGTCACGGTCTTGGCGTGACAATCAAGAATAGTATAATGGGGCGACAACCAGTCCATGCCCAGAATAATATCAAAATCGACCATCCCGAGCAACAATAGATCCGCTCCGGTCTCAAAATCACAAATGGTAACCAAACACGACCGATATACGTGGTCCACAGCCAAAGAATCACCCACCGGAGTGGAAACATAAATGGGGGCACTCAAAGAATCCCGAGGCACACCCAGGTAAGAAGCAAAGTAAGAAGACACATATGAAAAAGTGGAACCAGGGTCGAATAGAACCGATGCCTCCCCGTGACTAACCAGAATAATACCTGTGATAACAGAGTCAGATGCAACAGCCGCAGCGCGATCAGGAATAGCATAGAATCTGGCATGTCCCCCCTCTCGAGGGAGGCCTTTGGAACTCTGACCCCCGCCCCTGGCTGGCTGGGTAGGTGGAGGGGCAGCTGGGGCTGGAATGATAGCCTGCTGGCCCTGAGAACCACGCGGATGATGTGATGACTGATGAGGGGCTCCTCTCCTACGCCTGGGGTACTCCCTAACCAGGTGGCAAGTATCCCCGCACTCAAAACAAGCTCTGGGAGGACGCGGTGGCTGTGACTGACCGGTCTCACCCCCACTAGTCTGACCCCTGGACGGACCCCACGCAGGAGGTGCACTGGAAACTGTGGGAGCATAATAAGGCTCCTGAGATGCTGGAAGGCCTGGAGTACTACCGGCCGCGGGCAATGCCGAGTGAACTGGTCGACCGGAATAACCCCTGCCAAAACGACCGGCTGATGAAGTGCGGGCACCGGAGAAATGGCCCGACTCACGAGACCTCTTGGCCTCTCTCTCTCTCTCCGCTCTCTAGGGAGCATACTCTCGATCCTCTTGGCAATGCTAACTGCCTGCTGATAAGATATATCTGTCTCAAGCTCTCTGGCCATGCGGGATCGGATAGGCGGAACAAGGCCCTCAATAAATCTCCGCACTCTCTCCCGAACCGTGGCTACCAAAGTAGGTGCATGTCTGGCTAAACGGGTGAAACTGATAGCATACTCCGATACTAACATGGAGCCCTGTCGCAACCGCTCAAACTCCGAGCACCAAGAATCCTTAAGGCTCTGTGGAACAAACTCCCTCAAAAAGAGATCTGAAAACTGCGTCCAAGTCAATGAAGCAGACTCCTATGGACTATCCAACTCATACGTGCGCCACCAATCATAAGCGGCCCCACGAAACTGAAAAGCAGTGAAGGAAATCCCGCTGGTCTCCACAATCCCAAGAGTACGAAGAATACGATGACACTCCTCTAGAAAACCCAATGCATCATCTGAAGCCAAACCACTAAACACTGGAGGGTCATATTTCTTGAACCTCTCCAATCTACGCTGCTCATCCTCAGAGGCAGCCGGCCCACCTCCGGGCTGTGCTGGAGCGGCATGAGGCATAACAATAATCTCTGGAACCTGTCCCACTGGCACACGCTGCTCAGGTGTAACGACTGCGGGAGTCTGGGCCCCTCCCCCGGCCTGGGATGTAGCTGCGATGAGAGGAAGCAGTCCCGCCTGAGCTAAAGTGGTATACATACTCATGAACTGGGCCAGGGTCTCCTGTAGTGCTGGAGTAGTAGTAGCTGTAGTCGGTGTACCAGGTGCCTGCGCTCCAACCTGGTCTACCTGTGGCACCTCAGCGGCAGCGCGCGCGGGTGCTGTGGCTGCACCTCGGGCGCGTCCTCGTCCTCTACCTCGGCCCCGGCCTCTGACGGCGGCAACAGGGGGCGCGGGTACCTGATCATCGTTAGTAGCTCGTGTCCTCACCATCTGTGAAAGAATAGAAAGCAGTAGTTTAGATTTTTGATGCCAAGATTGTCGCACGACAAGGAATCCAAAAGAAATGAAGAGTTTCCTAAACAGTTACATAGCCCCTCGTAGATAAATACAGACGTCACCGTATCGATCATCGAGACTCTAAGTAACCGGTCTGTGTCCCATGACTCCTATGAACCTAGAGCTTTGATACCAACTTGTCACGACCCTAGTTCACCAATTGTGAACATGTCGTGATGGCACCAAGTCCCCACGACTAGGTAAGCCTAACACGTTGCGGAATATACAAGTTATAAACACCTAAATAAGAAACAACGGAAAAATAGCATAAAAAGATATGTAATCCATGCCGCTTGGCACATACATCCGTCACACAACAAATAAAACACTACCAAGATACGGAACCCCACGGTAACATAGACTAAAAGAGAATATACAACTGTGGCTCTATGTGTAAAGAGTATCTAACAACGAAATGAAGAAAAATGTCAACTAGTACTACTAGAATAGAAGGAAAGCCTCTGGATCTGCGGACGTAGCAGATCATACCTCGAGGTCTCCAGAAAAGCTGCGGAAATCACCTAGCACGAGCCTCCTCTGATGTACCTGGATCTGCACAACAAAAGTGTGCAGAAGAGTAGCATGAGTACACCACGGCGGTACTCAGTATGTGCCAAGCCTAACCTCGAAGGAGTAGTGACGAGGAAGGTCAGGGCCCTACTGAGAAAACAATAATATAATAATGATAACAAAATAAACAATTTAAATGATAATAATTTCCGAAATAACAACATTAAGATGATTACCGCAACCGTCTACAATTAAGCTAACAACAAATAACCAGCTCAAATAAACAAATCCAGGATCTGTGGGAATTGAACCCACAGTCCCATTCTCAGTACCTCTGGGTCTCCGGGAATCGAACCCGCAGCCCATGTCTCAATAATATCTCAATAACTCAGGATCTCGGGAATCGAACCCGTAGTCCCTACCAACAACTCAGGATCTTGGGAATCGAACCCGTAGTCCACATTTCAATAAATCTCAGGATCTCGGGAATCGAACCCGTAGTCCATATTTCAATAATCTCAGGATCTCGGGAATCGAACCCGTAGTCCACATTTCAATAATCTCAGGATCTCGGGAATCGAACCCGTAGTCCACATTTCAATACAAGTAAAGGAATACACAGAGAAAAGTATAATATGCTTAACTATAACTTCGCTGATAGACAGCGCCAGCGATTACCAAGAAAACTCAAGTAAGACAATTAGGCAACTAGACAGTTAAACACTATCTAATCATGCTTTTCTAACTACTACCGGGTAGGAATTTCGAATTTAACAGCTAAAAACAGGAATATCACTCATTGAACATTTTGAGTAAAATATGTGTTCAACAACCAGCGCATGTACACGCCCATCACCTCACGTACAAGGCATTTAAAGTATCACAATAATATCCAAGGGGTAAACGTCCCCCAGACGAGGTTAGACAAGCCACTTACCTCAATTCCGGTACAAAACCGCTAAGAAATAACCCTCTTGCCGCAAATGTCGGCCTCCACAAGTGTAGTATCCGATAAAAATCAATAGAATCACATCAAAATAGGCCAATTGGGCATTACCCAATCAAAACAACTCAAAATACACCAAAACCCACAAGTTGCCAAAACCCGACTTTCGGTACGCTTATCGAAAAATCACGAAAATTATATATTCGGGTTCCTTATCTCAATACGAGTCTAGGCATATAAAATTTACCAAAATCGGACTCAATTTGCCAACTCAAATCAGAGATTTTCTAACATTTAGGCCTAGGGCTCAAACCCACCTTTAATCCCCCATTTTCAGTGAAATAATCACGGATTTCATGATAAACCAACGAATTAAGGTCAAGAAACTTACCCCCGATGATTTCCCAATGATATCCCAGCGTTTCCCCTTCAAAATCCTCTCTTGGAGCTCAAAAATGGCGTTTTTGTGTATGGGGGTCGCGGGTGTTATGTTCTGAACTTAAGCTCACTGCCAGATCCCATTGCTCATCGCGTTCGCGTTCGCGTTCGCGTTAATGTTCACGCGTTCGCGATGAACAGCCCAACTTCCTCTTCGCGAATGTGACGCCATCCCACGCGTTCGCGATACTCAGCTCCAGTTTACCCTTCGTGAACGCGACGCTCCACCACGCGTTCGCGATCAACAATCTCCCAGCCGCCGGGTCCTTCCTCTACGCGAACGCGTACACTCCCACGCGAACGCGAAGCTCTCCCCTTTTCTTCTACGCGATCGCGACCCCAAGTCACGCGAACGCGAAGCTTCACCTTAACTTACCTACGCGAACGTGACACCCCTTATCGCGAACGCGATGCTTTACTCTGCCAAGCCTTCGCGAACGCGGCCCATGCCTCGCAAACGCGAAGGCTTAATGCCTGGGCAGAAACCTGCAATTTTACAGCAGGCCTTTTCCAAGTTCAAATGCCCGATCGATGGTTCGAAATCCTCCCGAGGCCCCCGGGACCCCAACGAAAACCACCAACATATTCCAAAACACGATACGAACTTGTTCCAATCATAAAAACACCATCCTAAACAACAAAATCTCCAATTACACACGGATTCAAGCCTAAGTTTCTTCAAAACTTTCAAAACTAACATTCGATCCAAAACCCAACCAAACGACGTCCAAATGACCTGAAAATTTGCGGACATATCCAAAATCACATAACGAAGCTACAGAAATTGTCGGAATTCCATTCCGACCCTCGAATCAAAATCTCACCTATCGTTCGGATTCGCCAAAATTTCAATCTTCGGCATTTCAAGCCTAATTGAACTACGGACCTCCAAAATACATTCCGAACGCGCTCCCAACCCCGAAATCACCTAACGGAGCTAATGGAACCATCGGATTTCCGTTCCGAGATCGTCTTAACACTGTTCCGGCTACGGACCATTTTCTAGCTTTAAAGCTCTCATTTAGGGACTAAGTGTCCCAAAATGCTTCAAATTTCAGAACCGACTCTCCCGGCAAACCACAATAGCAGAAATGAACTTAGGGGAACAGTTAAATTAGGGATTGGGGCGTAATTTTCTAAAACGACCAGTCGGGTCGTTACAATCGCGTAGGTCTTCACGCGAACGCGATGCATTGGCCTGCCTGGCCTTCGCGAAGCGACTGCCTTCACGCGAACGCGAAGGCTTAATTTCAGCTGCACTGACCTATAAATTTTCTGCAGGTTTTTCCAAGTCTAAAATGCCCGGATGATGGTCCGAATTCATCCCGAGGCCCCCTGTACCCCAACGAAAACCACCAACCTACTCCAAAACATAATACGGACTTGTTCCAATCACAAAAAACACCATCCTAAACATCAAAATCACCATTTTCACACGGATTCAAGCCTAAGTTTCTTCAAAACTTCCGAACCTAACATTCAATCCAAAACCCGATCAAACGACGTCCGAATGACCTGAAAATTTGAAGACATATCCAAAACCACATAACGAAGCTACAAAAATTGTTGGAATTCCATTCCGATCCCCGGATCAAATTCTCACTTACCGTCCGAATTTCGCCAAAATTCAACCTTAGCCAATTCAATCCTAAAACTACACCGGACCTCCGAATTCGATTCCGGTTGCTCCCCTAAGTCATAAATGATCCCCCGAAACTAGTCGATCATGAGAATCCAATTCCGAGCACTCTAACTCAATAGTCAACTCCAGGTTGACTTTCCATATTCAAGCTTCCTTCAAAAAGGTTATTTGCCTCATTTTCAACCTAAATCACTTCTAATTCACCCGATAAACTCTAACACTAATATAAAAGCATAAAATATGTAAATGCAAGGTAACGGGGCGGTAATTCCCTTAACGACGGGCCGGGTCGTTACAATAAAATACTTTACATTTGATTCCGTTAACACATAAATCAAAAACGTAATCATATTTAATATGGCGCCCTACCCATAATTATACGAACATTTAACTTGTGCCCAATGTAAATGAAGGCCAAGAACATTATCCAATACATTCAGAGTTTTCCAATACATTATACGTCTGTACGAGATTTAGACGTATACGTCATATTGGGACATGTGGTGATACTTATACCTATGCAATATACATAGGACAAATTTAGCGCATGTTTACTAGTGGACAAAATATGATAAGCAAAATGAAATTGACGCACAATTACGAGTATTAATAATTATAATCCGTTTATGACAACTAGGTATTGTGTTCAGAGTCGCCACTTGAGAATATAATGGTGTTTCAAGTCACCGGTTTAATTCCGAACTGAGGAAAGTTTGACTCTATTACAGTCTGCGATCTAGAAATCTGGATAAGGAATTCTGTTAATCCGGGAGAAGGTGTTAGACACTCCCGAATTCCGTGGTTCTAGCACGGTCGTTCAACTGTTGTATTTGCTTTTATCTAATTTCTATATATATTTCAATTATGTGAATTATTAATGTTCCGCTTTATCAATTTCAAGGAATTGCAACATAGTGAAAATGCATTTTTGGAACCACACCGTATCTACACATGTGGCTTTAAATACATTTTGATTTCGTTGAAAGTAAGATTTGGGTCACATAAATATGCATTCGTACTTGTATATTAAAATCGTGCCTAAAATATCTACGTCTTATTACTTTGGGTAATATCTACTAGCTAATCTCAGCCATGGACTTGTATACTTAAATAACTGTAGTAGGACGCATAATGAAGAATAGATTGCAAGTCTATTACATGTTTATAGAGATGTGTTTAATGGTTATAGGCTATTGTTGATGGTTCAATTCCTGGAGATATGGACTAATCACACTCGCTGTATTATAGAATTGTATAATACGTGTAGTTATATTACGTGTCCAGGACTACTATATGTCATAACTAGTCCCATGAGCTTAGTAAATATGATAATAACCCATATGGTCCTAGGAGTTCACAAATGTCCCCGATATTGTGACGCTATCTAAATCGTTTATAAAGCAAATACAGAAAAATCTCTGAATTGCTTTAAATGAGTATAAATAACAGTATATTACGTAATTACTACTTTCATAGATGTTACGCAATATAACCTTGTTATTTCAAGATATTCCTTCTAAAAGGCAATCATAGTTGATTTGGGAATGCTTATTAAATGTGTAATTGTTCAAAATGGAAGAAGGAAACAGAGAGAACCAAAAAGGCACAGTCACCGAAAATGTCAGTAGAAGTCAAACATAGCAGGCAGTGGCTTTACACATTTGCATATGAAATAACCAAACTACCCTCGCTGGAAGTGCCTTTCAAAGAGTGAAGTGAATTGGTTTTGATGTAAATTCACATTGACGGAAGCTCCTCTACATTATTTCCATTTGTCCTTTCACCATCATCTACACTGACTGTACGCCTACAATTTGTGACTATTCGGTTCCCCTTCTCTTTCTCTCTCTCTACATACGCAGCTCATACGTGTATAATCAACATTCTCTTGCTTTTGCTGCTTTGAGTTGTTTTCTTACCTTGCAAACACTTGCGTTTCACGGAGAGCAACAATATATTTTGGTGTTAAAGATTATCTCTTCAGGTTTTCATGGGGATCAACAATATATTTTGGGGGTTAAACATTATCTCTTCAGGTTAGATTACTTGGATGCCCTTGTTTCTAGCAAATCTGATATTTTCTTTTAAGGTTATATTGGACAGTTTGCAGAGGTGTTTAGCTATGATAGTTGAATAAATTCTGGAATACACTGTATTTTGCTTGCATTTTCTGTTGATATTTGTCGCTTCGCTTCAGTAATTCGTTTTTCTGCTCCTTTTATCACAGGTTATTACTCTGTCTGATGTTTAATTTTAAGATTACACTAGATATCTTGTTGAATTTTTCAGCTCTTTGATGTCTATTAATTACCAGTTACAAAAGGTACAGGGATAAAAACTATCCTGTTAACTGTTGCTGACTCTGTGATGAGCAAAGTCAGTGGTCTACGAAGAAACAGAGATAATAATTGTATTTATATAATTAGAAGAACCCCTCCGGAGCTCTGTCTGAAAGTTTGTGTGATTTATGAGCTGAAAAATAAATTACTGTAGCTCTTTCATATAATCTTTAATGTGCTAACTAAATTACTTCCTGCTAATATGCGATCACGATCACGAGCACGAGGCCACACCCACTTTAACCAAGGTTGCTCCTTAATTACATCATTTTTTACTCCCTCGATTTTTTTTTTAATTATTTTACGCTTCATATTTCATCTCCTCCATATTTATGCGCCTGAGCAAAGTGAAAAAGTTTCTTTATTAGTAGTAGTTATTATCTTTTTCTAATAGAAATACATAAAGGACTATACAACCAAGTTGCTCTGTTTTCCCTCGGTGGTTTTAATAGCAATAAGAAAATCAGAGTTACTCATGTCCGTAACTTGTTAATTGGAAAGACTTTTAGTCTCCTCTTCCTCTAAATTATTTTACTATCACAGCTATGTTTTAGCCTGTTGTAGTCTCATAGGAATTTCTTCCTAAATGAACACTAACACTGCTATATTATGTTTTTCTTCCACTTTGGTTCATAATAGATAAAACCTATTTGATTCTCAGTAAGGAATTGAAATAACCTTTTGAACGAACTCCATATACTTCCAAAGGGCACCAATATATAAAACAACCAGGGGAAACTTTTATTGATGTATTAAACAATGTGTGTCTTAAAGGTTGCCCTCTTCAGAAACAGAGGGTTGTTGGTGAATTATATTCACTGAACTGGAAGTCTGATTCTTAGTTCAATAAAGCCCAACAGTTTAATACGTCGTCCGAGATTAAAATCATATACTCACAAAAAGAGAAACATACAAGAAATACAGTATAGTTAAAGGCTCAGTTAAAGCACACTTAGGTTCTTAAGCTCTGTGAAGCCCAGGTTGTACGCTTTGCGTCGCTAATTGGTGCTTTAGGAACTCCATATGCTTCCAAAGGGTACCAATATATAAAACAACCAGGGGAAACTTTTATGGATGTACCAGCTATCTAAACATATGTTTTCATTAAGACATACTATTGTTATTTACATACTTTCCATGTTAATATGACACGTATAGCGTGAGAAGGAAATAGTAGAGAAAACAATCAGGAGAAACTTTTAGTAGTATTTGCGGAAAAAGATTAGGTCTTGCCAGGGCCTTTAACAGGTCGGTTCGCATTCTATAGTTACATATACTGATTTATACTAATTTTTGGTACATATTACCTAACTTCTGACGTAGAGTGTAAAGTGTTCTGCTTGGTCAGATTTCTAACAAAAAAATGAATTGGACAAAAAAAAAGGATTTTTGATTAAATATACTCACATGATAAGGTTATGGAGTTTCTACAACATTAAACTGACCATGATTCAACTTTTTCCTATCTTTGTAGAATTGTTGACGCTTATGTTACATTTGGTACGACCAAAAAAAGTTCATCGACGTGCTTGCTCTTATCTTTATACATTTGCAAACGCTTGCTCTTGTTAGCACATTCTCTATTTCTCCTGCTCGCTCTACTGCTACCTGTTAATATTGTGCACCATTTTTTTGGGTATTGTATTTGTCTGCAATATTGTTTGACGATAGCCGCTGTTGATGCTCACAGCAGGTGTTACGTCGGTTAGACTCCAATACCTTTTTGTGCTTCTACGTATTTACTAATAGAAATTGATATCTTTATCTTGCTAAAGGGTTGTCTGACAGTGTGCACGGCTTTATTTAGGAGATAAAAACTACGACTGTGATGGATCATAAACAAAAAAATAAACGTCCCCTCTCAGAGACAGATAAAAATGTCAGTCGACGTGAAAAATACAAAGAGATGACAATTGATAAAAAGCAAAAGTTATTGCTACAACGCCGACTAAAATACCAAGAGTCAAAGAGACATACGCTTTCAGATAATACATCTACTGATCCCTTGATTGGAACAATGGCCGGTGAAAAAAGAGATGAAACACAACCATTTTCTGTTTATGAGAAAGGTGGGTATGCTTTCTTTTGTCGCTTTTAAAATAGCTAGCGCTATTTAGTTCCATCTAAAGACCAGCTACCTTCATTTAAGGTTCAACGTCAGTTGTATCCAATGAAATACATAGCAAAGTTTCCAAGATAGTTACACCACCCAAAGGTCTGTTCAATTTTTTTGTCTCCTATTAATAGTCGTGACTGCTTCTGCTTTGCCTTACTTTTAATGATCCATTTCGAATATACAGCTGCTACAACAACCACAAAGTTTACTCCAAACATCAGTCAGTTGCGTTCAAACTATGTTTCGCTTCAAAAAGTTCCAATCTGCAAATATTGCTCAGCGAAAAGATTTGAATACGAACCTTCTGCATTCTGCTGTCGTACCGGGACAGTAAAGTTAACTTCCCATCAAATGCCTGTGAAATTGCGTAATTTATACGTTGGAAATACTGTGATGTCTAAGCACTTTCGAACATATATTAGAACATACAATAATCTTTTTGCATTCACGTCACTTGGTGTAAAGTATGACAAAGATTTAGCAAAAAGAAACTCCGGTATTTACACCTTTAGAGTTGAAGGAAAGATGTACCATTGGATAAATAATTTGCACCCTACAGATGACAAACCAAGAAACATACAATTATATTTCTATGATAATATCAATGAACTGACACATAGGATGGCATGTTCCGAAAGAGTGCATGAATCGGTAGTGAAGGAATTGATAGATATATTATCAGTAAACCCATACTCAATGTTTTTACGCTCTTTGGTACATATACCGAACCAACGAGATTTCCACATAGCTCTCAAATGTGACATAAACTTGGACCAAAGAGTGTACAATTTGCCAACTTCATCTGAAATTGCAGCAATATGGACAGAGGAAAATGCCGAGGCAGCCTTTAATGCACCACATATTCAAATTTATCCCCACGCTGATCGAACACAAATAGTAAATTACTACTACGGTTGTTACGACGCATTGCAATATCCACTATTATTCCCGCTAGGACAAAGTGGATGGCATTGTGGTATTAAAAAGCTCCCAGCAAATTGCCCCGCATACGCAAGAATTGCGCAACATGAAGAGGCACCAAGCATACAAAATGTTACCTCCCTTGATGGATATCTTGAAATGGAAGCTGAAATTCTAAAAAAAGGACAGCGACGAAGGATACAGTTTCAGTCCGTGAATACTACTGTTACAAACTACAAATGAGAAACGATGATGACGATGAAATATTGCACACAGGAAGAATATTTTAGCAGTATTCAGTTGATGAGTACATTAAACTTGAAACACAAAGGTTGGATTTTGCAGTATTCAATCAAGATTTGTTCAGAATGGCTATGCTAGAAGGACTTCTTGACATTTTGCGATTAGGGGAACGCGATGCTTCTAACATTGGGAAGCAGACTTTCCTTCCAAGTTCTTTTATTGGAGGGCCCCGGGATATGCGTCAACGGTACATGGATGCTATTGCACTCGTGCAGCATTTCGGTAAACCTGATTTATTTATAACAATGACATGTAATCCTTCTTGGATAGAAATAAAGGAACATTTAATCTCAACTGATGAGGCACATAACATGCCTGATTTGATCAGTCGAGTATTCCGAGCAAAAATAGAAGAATTCAAAAAGGATATACTAAAACGAAATATCTTTGGGAAAGTTGCAGCTTTTATGTATACTGTAGAGTTCCAAAAGCGAGGTTTACCTCACGCTCATTTTCTTATAATATTAACTAATGAATACAAACTATTTACTCCAGAAGCCTACGATAACATTATTAGTGCAGAAATACCTGATGAAAAAGCAGAACCAAATTTATATTCACTTGTTCTTAAACACATGATGCATGGTCCGTGCGGTAATCTAAACCCAACAAATTCTTGTATGAAGAAAAAAGGTTATTGTAAATTCAAATACCCAAAAAGCTTTGCGGAGCAGACATCAAAAGGAACATAATCTTATCCTATTTATAGAAGACGCAATACAGGGGTGATAGTAAAAATAAGAGAACATTACTTGGATAATTCATGGGTTGTTCCATATAATCCTTTTTTGCTTGGGAAATTTGACTGCCATGTGAATGTTGAGATATGTTCTGATATTAAGGTTGTTAAGTATCTTAAGTATATATGTAAAGGACATGATAAGATTGCATTTTCTGTACACAATAAGGACACGAATGCAGAAGTAATAGACGAGATAAAAGAATATCAGTCAGCTAGATGGGTTTCGCCTCCAGAAGCTATGTGGCGATTATACGGTTTCTCCATTAGTGAAATGTACCCGACTGTATGCCCTCTCCAGCTTCACCTTAAAGGACAACAATTTGTTTCATTTAAAAGCAATGCAAACATAGATACGCTTGCAGATAATCCGATGATTAAGCAGACTATGTTAACTCAATTTTTTGAAATGAATAGAACAAACACAGATGCTGGAGAACTCAATCTACTATACCGACAATTCCCCGAACATTTTGTTTGGTCTGCAACAGAGAAAATGTGGACACGCCGGAAAAAACGGCGTGGTATTGGTCGTGTGGTAACATGTCATCCAACAGAAGGCGAGCGATACTACCTTAGGATATTACTAATGAATATTAGAGGACCAAAATCATATAGGGATTTACTAACTGTTAACGGAGAACGCTGCAGTAGCTTTAGAGAATCTGCGGAAAAGCGCGGATTACTACAGAGTGATAATAGCTTGACAGAATGCATGTCTGAAGCAGCAAGTTATCAAATGCCATACAGTTTGAGACGTTTATTTGCTACATTATTGATTTACTGCAATCCGACTAACCCAAGACAACTTTGGGAGCAATTTGAAGAGCACATGTCCGAGGATTACAACTTATTACCTAATATTCACAAAAGAGACATACGATACATGGTTGTAAACCACATTAATGATATATTGCACTCTATGGTGGCGACATAAATGAATATCATCTAATTCCAGAAACAATAAGGTCTTCTACAATTGCAAAAGACGCAAAAGAGGTGTACTATGAAAGGACCATTATTGTAACTGAAGAGGATATAAAACTACACAAAAAGTTGAATCAAGATCAACTCAAAGCGTACAATGTAATTACAGAGAGAATTTTTTCAAACAAAGCAGGAGCATTCTTTATTGATGGTCCGGGGGGAACTGGAAAAACCTTCTTATATCGTGCGTTGTTGGCAACTATACGATCTAAAGGATATGTAGCATTGGCAACTGCCACTTCCGGTGTAGCTGCATCTATACTTCCTGGTGGACGAACTGCACATTCACGTTTTAAAATTCCAATAAATATTAACGAGAATGTCACATGCAACATTAGCAAGCAAAGCTCACTAGCATGTTTGATTCAGGATGCAAAATTAATCATATGGGATGAAGTATCTATGGCGAAAAAAAGAACGATCGAATTGCTTGATTTACTTTTAAAAGACCTAATGGATTCAATGATACTATTTGGTGGAAAAGTTGTAGTTTTTGGGGGTGACTTTAGACAAACACTTCCAGTAGTTCGAAACGGGGAAAAAGAAGATTTCATTAATGAAAGTTTACTATATTCTCATATTTGGGAAGAACTTGAAAGGTTACGATTATTTGAAAATATGAGAGCAAAAGATGATCCTTCATTCTGTAATTATTTGTTGAGAGTAGGAAATGGAAAAGAAAAAGTGACCTCAACAAATAAGATTGAAATTCCAGCATCTTTTATCGTTCCTTATACAACTGAAGAGGAATCTGTGGATAAATTGTTTACAATAACTTATCCAGATTTGCATACATTTTTTTCTTCCTCGTCATGCGCAAGCTCTCGTGTTATCCTAACAACTAAAAATGATTTCGTTGATGAGATTAACGACATGCTTGTTGCTCGATTTCCAGAAGAAGCAAAAACTTTTGTTGGCATTGATGAAACCATTGAATCTACTAATCAATCACAGTATGAGGATTTGCTACATAGTTTAAATTCACCTGGTCTGCCGCCATACAAACTAACGTTGAAAAAGAATTGCCCAATTATATTACTACGAAATTTAAATCCGTGTGAGGGTTTATGTAACGGTACACGTTTGACTTGCTACGACTTTAAGTCACATGTCATTAGTGCCAATATTTCGGTGGGTGACTTGAAAAATACACATGTATTTATTCCAAGAATACCCTTACTATCATCCCAAGATGAAAAAATGCCTGTCCCATTCAAAAGGACACAGTTTCCCGTAAGATTGTGCTTCGCTATGACAATAAATAAAGCACAAGGTCAGACATTGGATTTTGTTGGAATTTATTTGCGAGAACCTGTTTTTTCACATGGTCAACTTTATGTTGCTTTGTCTAGAGCA